>PVJH01003106.1:0-150140 GCA_004026705.1 Nesogale talazaci | reverse complement strand
CCCCCAGTCCCAGGAGACATGTCAGGCGTGGGATCGCGGGCGAGAAGCCTGGGAGAAACGGGGACCAAAGAGGTGGGAACTGAGGGACCCACCCGGGCACTGGGGAGCCGAGCCTCCCAGGAAAGTTCCCGGGAGGGTGCCTGGGTAGAATAGTGGCCTCTTGCTCCGCTTCCAAGAGGTGTCACCTGTACCCCGTCTTGCCCCGCTTGCTGACATTGTGTGCTGAACTTCATGTCCCCCACGCATCCGCGGAACCCGGTCCTGTCCTTTTCCTCTGCGCACGAGGGTCACTCCTTGGAACACCGCCACTTCCACTTTTATGGTGGGTGGCGGGGAGGGAGTTAAAAACCACCATTCTTGGTCTTTGGGCTTAGAAATGGACATCAATGTACCCTGAGTGGCGGCGAGCAACAGAAATATTATTTCATGGAAAGCTTGTGATTTGCCTGACTGGGATGGACTTGCTAGGCTAATTACAGGATGGTTGGTGGTTTGGCTGGGGAAGGAGGCAAGGCGGGGCGCGCTGCAGCTTCTGGATCTGAAAGAGGTTTATCTAACACGGCCAACCGCTCTCCTCCGCTGTGGAGCGTGGTCTTATCAGTCTGAAGTGCGTTTAACTGCACTGATTGCCACCGTATTGTCACACCATTGGAAACTGAAAGGAACATGAAAGTAGACCAACTGTCGCCCAATTCCTGGCAGTTGTTACAATTTGTTCTTTGAAAATGAATAAAAAGCCTTCCCGAGCTTCAAGTTTTAACGTGTCAAAATATGGCTCTAAATCAAACACCCAGAAGTTCAACTTTAAAGGCAGTTGAAAAAAACAATGTTTCAGTAAATTCTAAAAACAGTGAATCAACGAACACCCAGGAGATGATATAAGAAACAATTCATCCACCGAGCTGCACATTAAGAAAGAGAACTTTTTTTTTAGTTAGGGCCTTGAAACAGGGTCAGGATCCAACACAGGCAGAGATCTGGGAAGGGTTTCATTAGGAAATGACCCAGGATATTTGGGTAGATATTTCTAAATCTGAAGTGCTTCAAGGACAAAGGAGTTGAGTCTCTGGGACATTTTATCATCTCTGAAAGAGTCACCACTCCACCCAAAAGTCAGCTTCTTTTTATTCCCTTTGCAGAGCTCATATTAAAGACAAATACTTAGTACACGGTGGTGAGAAAGGAGGGACATATAGTAACTGTTTGAAATACATAACTACGGGTTTGAGTGAAGGACATGACTTGTGTTTGTTTTCCCCACCTAAAAATCCATAGATATTTGTTTGCCCATTTTATAATTGAAGAAATTTAGGTGTGAGTATTAAGAAATAATAAGCAATCAATAAAAACAAATATCAAGGCCAAAAGCTTTATCTGAGCTAGGAATCAAAGAATGGTCTGGAAGGATTTCAAATCTAGGTCTGTGAAGGTAAATCTAGGTTCATCCAACTTGAGACCTACCGCTCCTTTCCATAAATAGTGTGCCATCTTCCTCTGGTTCTTCAAAATACATTCATGGGGAATAGTACATGGAGTTTGTCCCCCAAACCATATGATAAGTTTTACCTATAGTAGCAAATCAGGCAAATTTTCAGTATTAGTGAAATAATAGGAGAGTTAGGGTGCTTTCAGACAAGAATGTCCACATATTTGAGTTACACAATGCTTTTAAGAGTGATTGTGCAGAGTAAACAAGAAGATGCCTGATAATTCTGGATTTCACTGCCTAGGTTATCTTTAAGAACTAGAGATTGCAGGCTCTAATTATGGCCTTCATTTTACAGATCTGCATTACTCTAGCTAAGGGTTGCCAGCACTTTAAAAATATGTTAACAATTTTATAGACATAATTCACATGTCTTACAATTCGGTAGTTTAAGATATTAAAGCGTCGTGCCCATCAACTTTCTCTTCCGTGTAGCATGCACTCATTCACATCTTGCAAAAGGAAGATGAGTACTTCGTTTTAGAACCACTATTTTCACGTCTTCCTTAACTATGGTGGACAGATTACCATTACTCCCTTCTGCTCACAAAACGTGACGGAGTCACTTCTTTGGAAGACCCTGTGGCTAGGTAGGTATTTCGGCTCTGAAAGTTATAAGACCACATTACAAAAACCCTACAACCCTTGAGCTAATTGCAACCCAGTGAACTTCTATGCTCATATATGAGACTTTGTAAGTCTGTGTGTGACCAGTCTCATCTTTTTCCGGCAGAGAGACTGGTTGGTTTGAACCACTGACCTTGTGGCTATGAGGTCAACCCTTACCCAGCAGTGACACCAGGACTCCTGACGACTCCATCACTACCCATGGAATCAATATGTGATTTTTCGGTGCCATTTAAAGTGACTAAAATTCCACAACCTCTTACATGATTTGACCTCTTACATGATTTCCTTTCTGATAGCACTATGGATTAAGTGTTAGGCTACTAGCCAAAGGTCAGTGGTTCAAACCCACTAACCAATGTAGGGTCACTATGAGCTGGAACCAACTTATCCCATCACCCAAGCACTAAACTTTAGCTAGTATTTCAGGCCCTCTTTCACCTCTGAACCTTGCTGACCCCATGCACAGGGGAGCCCCTTCTCCTTGGTAGCATTATCTCCTAAACTCCCATAGGATTTCAGTTCAAACAGTGAACTCAAGAACTAGGTACCTCCCCTTATGGAATAACTCCACAAAGAAAATAAAGTCAAACCAGTTCCCTCTCTGTTCATTTCAACTCATGATAACCCCATGTGTGTCAGAGCAGAACTGAGCTCCATATCATGTCACCATACCGTGACTGTTGGGAAACCCATCAGCAGACCTCTCTTCGGAGATGCCTTTAGGTACATTCAAGTCACCAACCTCTTGCTTCTCAGTAGAGAAGTTTGTCATGGGAGTCACTCAGGGATTCCTAGGACTAATTAGGGCTATCTTTTGTGATATGTAACTTTTCCTTTTGCATTTAATAATTTTGCTTTTCTCCGAATAAGACTGAAAGCTCCCTGAAGTCAGAGAGAGTCTCTGTTGACTCACTGTTTTATCCTTGGCATCTAGTGTAGATCCTGGAATCCAGTGGGCACCCCTCAATATGAGCTACATGAAGAAATTGTGACTGGAATTGAAATCAATGACTCTCCTATACCAGAAATGTTGGCCCCATGTTTTCCTCACGGTAGGGTCAGTTGTAGAATGGACATAAAAGTTCTGAGCTCCAACAACCCCAGGTTCATTTTGGGGGGATGTCATATCTATACCTTTCTTTCCCTTCAATTCAAATGAGGTGACAATCTAAGGACATCACAGGGTTTCTAAATATTTTCGTAAACAATAATTATCTGATTCAAGACTGATCTTCCCATAGCACAAAATGTTTACTAGGATCTTCTGAATCCTCTCAGAGAAACTCATAAATGCTTTTTTCTGCCTTTTGATCTAAAGTGGTCTATTCGAGTCTTGGTATTTAATGGAGTCCTTTAACAGGAGTAACTCTTATGAATCATACAGCCATTACACAGGATAGGATCTTCGCCATCACACCACAAAAGGATTTTGGAAGATGTTCTGGACATAAAGACAAGAAGTTGGGGGAGTAAAGCTGAATTAGTTTAAGAGAAAATGTATCTTTAATTTTTTAAAGTGAGCTTTATACAGATTATAATTGTCACCTGTCCTGAGAATGGTCCCCAACCCTTTCTTTGCTCTGGAACTCTTTGGAAAGCCAAGGTTGGGTCTTGTTTATTTAACTTTGTGTTTCTTGCCACATGGAGCTTAGAGCTTAGTTAGATGTGATTGAATGTTGAAAACCAAGACCTTTGTGCAAATGAGCAGAGGTATCCCTGTTGTTGTGTGCTATTCAGTACAGTTCTGGCTCATGATGATCTTATAGGATAGAGTAGAAATATACATAGGATTTCATAGGCTTTAATCTCTGAGAGAACAGATTGCTAGGTCTTTTTTCCCAGGGACCCACTTGTGGGTTCTAGTCACAGACACTCTGCTTAGCAGCCCAACCCTTT
The DNA here is from genome assembly GCA_004026705.1 of Nesogale talazaci. Classification (NCBI taxonomy): domain Eukaryota; kingdom Metazoa; phylum Chordata; class Mammalia; order Afrosoricida; family Tenrecidae; genus Nesogale; species Nesogale talazaci. The sequence goes on along the minus strand of PVJH01003106.1, from coordinate 146,128 downwards.
AACCATGATGGCATCAGGGTTCCTTGAGGTCTCCTGAAATAACTCTAGAAAGTTTAGGGCATTATCCCTACTTTTTCAGGGGCAAAGTGGAAGCTGACAAAAAGGAAGTGATGTGAGCAAAATGACAGTGACTCCTCTGCTCCACAAAACAGTGCCAACATTTCTTCAATTGAGTTATGTCTACAGTCAATACCTAGCCATAGAGTAGGTGTAGCCAATAGATATGGAGTTGAGAAAGGGCTCCGTTAAATATTCAGATACTAATATTAGCAGGTGGTTATGCTTTGGATTGTTAAGGTAAAGGTCAGCAGTTCAAAACCACCAGCCACTCTGCAGGAAAGAATGAGACCTTTTACTCTTATAAAGAGTTATAATCTCAGAAACCCATATGAAGCAGATCTACCCTGTTAGGCAGGTTTGTTATGAGCCAGAATTGACTGGCTGACCATGGAAGAGAGAGACTGGGAGAGGGAGAATGTAAGAGGTACTGTATTGTGATGCCATATATTATGCCTCAAGTGTCTACTAATACTTCAAAGATAAACCAAAACACAAACCGCCTTCTTGTGGATTTTGACCCCTAGCAATGAGCCATGGAACAGAGTAAAGGAGGACTGCTAGGTAGGGCTGCAAACCATTCTGGGAACAAACCGCTTTGGCTTCTCTGGCAGACCATCTGGTAGTATATAGTGCAAATTTATAGTTTTAAACATATATTTGAAAGACTGCCACCAAATATATCATTCAAGCTTCCACTTCAGTAAGGTAGAAAAAGAAGAGCAATTTAGACCCGAGGAATCAAATGAAGAAAATAATAAATATAAAATTGTAAATCAAAAGAATGGAAGACAGATATAACATAAAAAAGAAACCAGCAAGGCCCAAAGTTCATTCTTTCAAGGAATAAATATTGACAAATATTGATTGCATTTTTGGCAAGTCTGAAAAATAAAACCCCAAAAGAGACAATTCACCAAGCACAAAGTCAGGGATGAAAACTGGCACATTCGTATGGATTTCACATGTATTGATTACTTACTTAAGGTGATAAAATAAATCAGATTTTACCAAATGAATTAAAACTGTAAGTGGAACAGACAAGATTTTTAAACTCAAGTTGCTAAATTTGACACAACAAGAGATTGAAAATACAAATGGTCCAATATCTATTTAAAATGTTATTCTGTAAATTACACTATCCACAGAAAGAATCTTCACACACAGATAGCTTCACTGTACACGTTTCTATTTCAGAGATAAATAGTGCCAATTTAAAACTTCTTAAGATAATTAAAGTAGCTGAGTCCCGGTGGTGTAGTGGTTGTGCGCGGGACTGCGGCCCACTGGGTTGGAGGTTCAATTGCAGCTCACAGATAATTAAGAAAAAGAGGAAAATCCATCCTATCAGGCTGGAACAATTCCTTGCATTTTCTTCTCAGTTCACCTAAGACTTTTAGCACAATATTGATGAAGAGTGACAATAGGGACCATCTTTGTTTGGTTCCTCTTTGCCAGGGAAATGCTTTCCGATTTTCCTCAATGAGTAGAATGTTAGCCATGGGCTTTTCAAATGGTGCTTTTATTATACTGAGAAATATCTCCACTATCCCAATTTTATTGAGTATTTTTATTAGGAATAGGTGTTGGTTATTATCAAATGTGTTTTCTATGCTGATTAACATGCTCGTTTTAATGATGAATCTAGTATGAATCTCACTTGATCATGGTGTTTACTTTTTTAATGCATTGTTGGATTGTGTTGGCCAGGATTTTGTTGAGGATTTCTGCATCTATTTTCATTTTTAAAAACCCAACCTTATATTGCAATATTGAAAGATGGGTAAAATACTGTACAATGCAGTAAGCATCAAAAGATGGAAAGAATATGCAGAGTTATGGTACCAAAATGAACTAGTCAACATTCAGTCATTGCAAGAGGTATATTTGAGCAAGACCCATGACCCTGAAGGAAAAATTTGAGCTGCACTGAAATCACTAACCAAAACAAGGCTCCAGGAATTTATGGATTACTGATTTAAATGTTTCAACAAGGCAATGAAGTAATGGAAGAACTCACTCATCTATGCCAGGAGACTTGGAAGCTAGCTACTTTACCAATTGACTGGAAGCAAGCCATATCTGTACCTATGCCAAAGAAAGATGACCCGACAGAATGTGACAATAATAGAATGATATCGTTAATATCACATGCAAGTAAAATTTTGTGGAATGAAGATTTTCTGACAATGGTTGCAGCATTATATTGACAAGGTACTGCCAAAGATTTAAGCCTGATTCAGAAAAGTACATGGAACAAGTGACCTCAGAGCAAAGCAGAGAATAACAGAAAGATATTTGCCTGTGTTTTATTGACTGTGCTAAAACATTCAGCTGTGTGGGCCAGAGCAAGCTATGAATAACCTTGAAAAGGAACAATAACAGGAGTAATAATAATAATAATAATAGGAATTCCAGAGCACTACATTCTACTCATGTGGAAGCTGAACATGGATCAAGATGCAGATATAAGAACAGAACGTGGGATTACCACAAGACTTAAAATCAGGAAAGATGTGTGTCAGAGTGTTTCCTCACAGGATACTCAATTTATATGCCTAATAAATAATCAGAGAAGTAGGTTTCTATGAAGAAAAATATGGCAACAGGATTGGAAGAAGGTTTATTACCAACCCGAGATATGTCGATGAACAAACATACTTGTTGAAAGTGAGGAGGACTTGAAGCAGGCTGATGAAGATCAAGGATTTCCGCCTTCTGTATGGATTCCAACTCAAAGAAAGACAAGCAAGATTCTCACAACTGGATCAGTTGGTAATAGCATGGTAGATGGAGTAAGAATTGAAGCCGCGGACCATTTCAGCTGACTTGGGTCCACAATCAACTCTCAAGGAAGCAGCGGTCTAGCGATCAAAGGATGCATAACGTTGGGTAAATCTGTTGCAAGTCTTCTCTAGAGTGATGTAATTCAAGGATGTTACTTTGAGGACTAAGGTGCATCTGACCCAAGCCAAGGCATTTTCCTCTGCCTCATATGCTTGAGAACATTGGATAGAAAAAAACAAAGAAGAATTTGTTGGGGATTGTTATTGGTGTTATTTTGCTGGGTTTCTTTGTTTTGATGGTGATGGTGGTTTTATGTGTTTCTTTGTTCTTGTTCTATTTTGGTGTTGTTCTGAGTACTGCTCTCATAACACTGATTTCTGAGTTATTGATTTGTAGGTTTGCTCTCAAGTTTATCCGTTGCTCTTGATTCTCTGTCTAAAATGTTCCCATTAGTATTTTTTGTAATACTGGCCTTGTTTTCACAAGTTCCTTTCATGTCTCCTTGTCTTGAAATATTCTTATTTCTCCCTCATATTTGAGAGAATGTTTTAATAGATACAGAATTCTTGATTTGCAGATTTTTTTTCTTTCAGATTTTATTTTATTTGTAGCTGAAAGCATCTGCATTTGGTTACCTGTGTGCTCACAGTCACACTGTGCTCTAAGGCGTGGTGGGCTAGCACCCATGCACTGGTTGTTTAGTGCTCAAGCCTGTTGTCAGCATCCTGCCAGGTGCAGGCTACAGGCAGGGTGCCCCCTGGCCCTGGGACTCTGTCCTTTCCCCTAGCCCTGATCAGCAGACAGAGGCACAGGGGCTTGCTTCAACCCAGAATAGGGTACCACTACCTGTGTGTCAGGTACTAAAGAAGGACCCCCAAGCAATTGGACATAGGGTTAGGTTAGTGACAGAGCCCTTGGTGGGATGTCTGAAACATTACCCTGAGAAGTGAGCCCTGCTACTCTCTCTCACCCAGGAGAGCCCACCTGTGATGGCTGTCCTTCCCAAGCTCTGCTTTATTCTGTTTTATTATTGTCTATATGGTTTCTGAGAAGCAGCCCAAGCTTGTTCTTAATGGTTTTCCTTTGTAAGTGACTGCCCACTTCTGATCCCCTATATGCTCTAAGACTTCTCTCATTTTCCTTGATATATTGAAGTGTTTGACAACAATATATAATGATGGTTTTCTTTTGGAGTCTATCCTTTAACTCTGTGTCTTTTTCACTTGTTTGTGACTGTTTTTCTTCCTTTGCATGTGTACTGCAATTTTGTGTGTACTTCAATTCACTACATTTTCCACAGTGTTAAAGTGCAAATGAACATTTTGGGTGGTCAAGTAAGCTTTACTGAAACGCATTGGATTCAATGGTTTTCTCGCTTTGCATTTGACCAGGGGTATGTATCTTATTTTAGCCGAGAAATGTTTTGCTTGATGAAAAATAGGCAATGACCCAGTACCTAGTCTTTTTGAACTCCTGGTAAGTCGGTTTGTGTCAGAGTCAAACTGTGCTCCCTGGGCTTTTCCATGGCTAATTTCAGAGTTAGAGCACCTTTAGAAGAAAAGCTAAATAACATGTTCAAGATCCCATGGTTAGATTTTACTTTGGAATTAGGAAAGGACAATCTGACCTCTATCCTAGAGGACAAGAAAACCCACAATGCCAATGAAGGATTGATGGCAATGGGTGATGTTAGTGGTGATTGGGAAGCTATTGCTGGGGACACTGAAGGTGAATTTTTTATTTCAAAATGAATTTACAGCTTCTCTTATTGCTATTTTCCTCATTAATAATCATTTTGTGGTGAGTGTTTGTCCTTCAGTTTAGAATAAATGTGGGAGACTCAGACAAGTTAAAGGAATTTACTCAAATGTAGGTTAGCTTTAGTAGGCAGAGTTGAAAGTAGAGAGTTCTTTTCACTCTTCGATGTTGTGTAAGTATGGATAGGATCATACTCAAATCATAAGAGGAATACAAACATGTCAATGTCTGTGCAAATTGAGAAACAGGAACCAGTAAAGGAACAAGGGAGTTGTACAAAAAGCTCTGCAGGCCCTAACAAGGTCTCTAGCATTTTACACTAAAATAAAAAATTTGGGGGTGGGTTTAAAAGGAGAAAAATGAGAGGGTCTGATTGTTATTTTAATAGAAACACCTAAGCTATTATGTTGAGAGTATATTCTTCAAAAAGAGGAGAACTTCAAGGTAAGAGGCTTTTGCCAAAATTCACATGAAGAGATGCCACTGGTTTGAATTATGTGGTGCAGTAGGGATGGTAAGAGGAGTAGGATAATGGAGATATTGGAGGTTTTTGTAATTTGAAGATAATTTCAATGATTCTCTGATACATCAGATGTAGCAAATGATGGCGAGGAGGCTAGATTAAGCGTTCATCTTTTTTTTTTGGGGGGGCGGGCATCACTGTCCTCTGATGGGAGTGGGAGGCACAGCCTTGCACCTGGAGAGCTGCTGCTGGATTTGAACCGCCTCGCCCATGGGCCGCAGTCCCACACTCAAGCACCGCGCCACCAGGGCTCAGCCCACTGTTCTTTTTATTTGAGCTACTGGGTAAATAGACTTGCCAGGAGTGAATCCTAGAAAGGCTGAGAAGGCGTTGGTATGAGCAGATATAGCTCAGGAACCGAATTTTGGAAATGGAGACATTCAGGTAGAGCACTTGAGAAGAACAAGCTCTTCATGCATGCGGCTGTGAACCAAACTTATGGAGACGTCAGTCCAGCCAAATGCATCTACTGGCTGGCGATCTGATTGTAACAGGTCACAACCAGGAAAACTCTACGGAGCACAGTTTTATTCTGAAATACATGATATCCCCATGAATTCAAATCAAGGCAATGACATCTGGTCCTGGCCTTAAAGATTGGCAAATCCAATCCTCTGGCTCTATCGGAGAGAGAGTAAGCTCTCTGTCCTTTTAAATATTGGCAATTTCAAAAATCTTAGGTGGTAGGTCTACTCTGTCATATAGCATTGCTTTGAGTTGAAAACTACCCCGTGGCAATGAATTGGTTACTAATCGTACAAGTAGAGATGTCAAAGACAGATGAATGACTAGATTTGGCATGTAGGAAAGATGTTCAGAATAGATATATAAGCATGTGAATCATCAGCAAATAAATTCGTGTACTAGGTAAGTTTCTCTATTCCAAAAAAATGGGAAAAAATCAAAATGTTACTAGCTGAAATTAATGTTAGTGTTGTTTAGCTCCACTGAGTCCATTTCAACTCATTGCAACCTTATAAATGAAATAGAACTTACCAAAGCATTTCCTCGGTTATAACCTTTATGGGAGCACATTGGCCAGTCTCTCCCATAGAGCTACTGAGTGATTTTTGAACCATCAGCTGTTCAATTAGCAACTATCCAGTTAGAAACTTAACTTGTGCCAATAGGGCTTGCTTAACTTGACAGAACTTGATTATTCTTTGTAAGTTTAATCCACCTTAAGGAATAAGGGGAAAATCGAGGTGATGTTTCTGCTTCATATAGTAATTCAGATACCTCTTTCGTACAGCATCAGCAATGTTTAACCCCTGATCTTTATGCTTACCTGTTTTTGTCATGGTAGGCAGGTGAAAAGGGAATGTTAGGACATTCTTCTGGAGAGTCTGGTCAGCTCTACTTAGAGTGCATTAGCAAGAAATAGAGTGCGGTCACAATTAGACCTGGAGTCACTCACTTCCACGGAGTCAATTCCAACTCATAATGTCGATATGAGTTTCCAAGACTGTAATTATTTGCAGCACTAGAAAGTCTCATCATTCTCCCTCAAAGCAGCTGGTGATTTCAAACCACTAGCCTTGTAGTTAGCCATGCTCACTGAGTAACCCCTAAGCCACAATGAAAAATATCATCTCTAGTTGGACAAGTTTTCTTTTTCTTCTAAGCAGCAACTTTAAACCAAGGCAATAGAACAATGACTATTGGCAGATAGTCACCCCTTCCCCCCCCCCTCCCTGAGATGGCATCTGTGATCTAAGGGTGGAAGGAGCAATTTAAAAGCCCAAGTGGCAAAGCATTGATCATATCAATATTTGAAAGCTGGAGACTTGAAGGGAATCCGTGAAAGAGGCCTGATAAACAGCATTGTAAAATAAGAGTAAAGTCAGATGATAGCTAGATTCTAGAAGTGAAATGAGGACAGTACTGTTTGCACAGGAGAATGGATAATGGTATGAAGTGTTGTCATGGGCCAAACTTGATTAGAATTTCTGACTTAGGATTTAGAAACTGTCAGTCCTTGAAGAAGAACAGTTTGGGGTGAGTAGTAGACAAAAATTCTGACAGAGTGTATTCAGGAGAGAGGTAGAGGGGATAAATTGAAGACAGCAAGGTATCAAGGACTTTGATCTTTTAGGAAAGGAAATAAAGTCAGGAAGGGGAAAGGGGTAAAAAGGTAAATATTGAGGAAATGACATTTCAATTACAGAAATGAGCCAAATCATAGGAAAGAATTTCACTTTCATTAAAAAGATTATCTTCTAAGAGATAGGGAGAATTTGCAGGGAGAATTTGCAAAAGCACTCTTCTAGGGTAGACTAGAAGGGTTGGTGCCTGTGAGGCTGGTGGAAGGATCAAGCTTGGCAGAGTGGCAGCAAACCCATTGCAATTGGCAAAGGAAGCACAAAACCAAATGAAAGAGGAGATAATAGATGAAGTTTGGGCCTCATGGATTAAATTCCTCAGTGAGAGGAAATAAGAAAATTAGAATTCTGAGGAGAAAGATGAAATTATAAAATAATTCTCAATGAGAATGTGAGAATGACTAGGACATTTTTCATGGAAAAGTTATCTTTTAATTCCGTTTTCTACAAACTTTTTGAAGGCCTCCTCATAATATATGAATTTTTAAAAATTAAAGTCCCATTTGAAGTTAATAGGCTGTAACTCTTCATAGGAGCAGACAGCTCCGTCTTGCTCCGGTAAAGAAAGAGCTAGCACCTCCGAAACTCACAGGGACAATTCTCTGCCTGATGGGGTCATTATGAGTCGGTATAAGTGAGTGTGGCTTTTGAGTTTTTAAGTTAACATGGGGCTAGTTATCACAATTAGGTGATTCTCTCCACCTATACTTATATTAACAGGTGTAGGCATGATGTGGGAAGAGATCAGATTTCATTCACTTTGGAGTTTTGTCAGGCATATAATAGACAAATTAATTGTGTGTGTGTGTGCTCACTGCAGTGATATAATAATCACCTGTGGAAATTTCCCATTCTACTTGGGGTTACCATCAATCAGGTGCCAAGTTGACAGCAGTTCTCAGGAACAATCGCAACAAGGAGTAGAGAGAGATGCTGGGGAGAGGGTAGGCTCCCTGATAGGATCAAGGGACTGCACAGATAGCAGTGGAATGAAGGAATTCATACAGTGGAAGTCACACAGGAAGATAAGAAGGGTAAATAAACAGATAAGAAGTATGATGGAAGATTTCAGTGCTTAAAATTAAAATGTATTTGTTTGCTTATTTACTTGTTTTAAGGCACAATTTGAGTTATAACTAAATGACTAAAAAAGATGAATATGATTAATCTGTGCTGTTTATTTACTGAGTTATTCACTCACCAGGCAATTATTTAATGAAATTATTTTGGATTTCAACATAGACACATATAATTGTCCAGCATGGAGTATTTAGACCAATTAATTTCATTTTCTCCTTCATTGCCTTAAAGTTTATATGATAATCAAGCCTGAAGAAAATTCTTGCTCTAGAAGAAAATGAACAATCTCTAAGAACCCTGGTCACACTCGCTGGTGGGATCACTAGCCTCAATCCCTCAGCTGCCCTGTGGAATAAACATGAGGTTGCTCTTGCAGAATAAGCATGAGGTTGCTCCTGTGGAATAAACATGAGGTTGTCTGCTCCTATAAAGACTTACTATCCCAGAAACCTTATCTAGAGCTACTCCGGGTCAGAATCAACTTGATGACAGTGGGTCTGGGTATAATACAATGATCTTATAAGCTCAAATGAAAAATACTGAAGAGGTGGCTGAAAAGTGGTTTTGCATAGGAACACAATCTAAGAATTCTTTGGAAAAATGTGTGTGTGTTTTTTTCTTTTGGAAGTTTTATTTTATTTTGCAAAGACACACTGGAAATGCCATTTCATCTTATTTTTAAAAAATAAACCCTGGATTACTGCAAATCATATCACAAAGGAAAACAGTTTTTCTACACACGTGAGGCTTCTGGTTTCTACTTCACAAACATGTAGCATAACCAACTTACTTTTAAGGCTTAGCCATTGTCTAAGGCTCATTGCATTGAGACTCTAAAATGTCCTCCATGTAAATGTTCAAATGACTGCAGTGATAGTTGATAGCTGCTTTATTTGTAATTGAGAGGATAAAAATAAAACTTTCTAAAAAGTAAAACCCTAATTTCTAATCTTATATTTTCATAATCCTGGCAGATATTACCCCACCCAAAAAGATTCATTTATGGTCTCTTTACATAGCAAATAGAAAATAGAATGCTATAATATATTTTTACACTAAAGGTGATAGGGTTGTTTTTTTATTTTAAAAAAATGTAAATACATAACTTTGAAAAACATCCCATTTTTTGGTGTGCCTCTCTTATTCCTGAAATGCTCTTGAAATCCAAATGCAATACATTTAAGTTTGTATTTTGGCTTTCTTAGGTTTGTTTTACTTTTTTTCCCTTTTTTATAATTTTATTGGGGGCTCTTACAGCTACTACATAATTCAGTACATCATTTGTATCAAGCACATTTGCACACATGCTGCCACATACATTCCCAAACATCTTCCACTTGAGCCCTTGGTACAAGCTCCTCTTAAAATGAAATATTTTGAAAATTATACAAATTTGAAGTAAAATTCAAAAAGTATAAAGGGCCAAACTCACTAGAATATGTCCAGATCATTACTGGTGACTTATTCTGAAATAGAAGTCACTATATTGTTAAGCAAAATAAAAAATCACCTTGGTATTAATCAAGGAATCGATTTCTGTCACCCAATCTGGTGTCAATTTGAGGATTAAGAGTGTTGGGGTGGAGTCTAGCCTTTTAATCAGGAGATAACCAATGAAACCTCTGTGTGGGCAAAGCCTTCTCTTGAGAATTCTGGGAAATGTGGTAATTCCTTCTTGGAGGCTAAAATACTATCTCTCTCATTTCACTCCCTGGGAGACTTGTAGCTGACAAGACACATGGCAGCATGCTGATAGACCCTGAACCCTGGAAATTGGAGGAGCCATGGGGAGACCCCTGCCAGTGCTGAGTGGCTTTTAGCACCACTGGATACACAAAACTCTGCACCCACTAGCCTGTGATTGTCCTGGTGTCATTGCATGTGTTTCATGAGTCTGAAGAGGACTTACAGACTTCAGACATACGGGCTAATATTGGACTTAGGATCTTGGACTGGAGTGGGCTGGGATGTTTCATCAATGTTCAATTGTTCTTATCGATAAACCTCTTTCTTAAATACATATGTGGCTTATGAGTTTGTTTACCTAGTCTACCCAGACAAATACAGCTTCCTTCTGGATTATAGATGTTACTTACATGTAGTTATGTCGATTCCACAATTGTGAGGCATGTGTAGCAGTTGTAATTTCTACCTCACACATTTTTCTGGCAGGATTAAATGGGAAAATTCCTATGAAAGCACCTAGAGCAGGTCTCCACACAGTTATTGTTGTTGTTGTTGTTGTTGGTTCCTGTCCAGCTGGTTGGTCATTCAGAGTGGCCCTATGTGCAATGGAACCAAACACTGCCCAGTCCTGTGCCATCCTCACGATTAGTCTTATGAGTTCATTGTTGCAACCGTTGCATCTGTCCATTTGTTCAAGGACCTTTCTCTTCTCTACTCCCCAACTCGACCAAGCATGATGGCTTCCCGGGATGAGCTGATAACATGTCCTGATAACATGTCCACGTTTTAGGAGACCAAGTTTCACCACCTGAATCTCATCTGACAATGTTTTGGTGCTGTTCATAAAGTTTTCAGTAGCTCATTCCTCTGAAGTGGACCGCCTCTTGCTTCTTCATAGTCTGTTCTTAGTCTGGAAGCTCAGCTAAAATTTGTTTACGTTGGGTGACCCAGCTGGCATTTGAAATACAAGACTCCAGCCTCACAGAAATACACAAGCCACCACAGTATGATGCACTGACAAACTACAAAATACATAACAAGGAAATATTTATTGTGCTTCCCATGTGGTCTCTTGGGGCCCTGCAAACTTCTATATCCCCTGTGCTGCATTCTCCAATGCCTAACAATCATAGATATTTCATCAATCAAGTTTAGTTTATACATGAGTCACAGGGAATCGGTAGAGCATATGTTTAAAGTAGGCCTCACTCCCCTTACACAGAGATGTCAGTCTGAATTGGTGGAAATTAATTAAAGTAAGACTAAGAAAAGGAATAGTTTGTCTTCTGATCTTTAAGAGACTTTAATTTAGGTCAATGATTTAAGCCAAATCGAAGAAATTTGGGTCCTACTTATGTTTTTTGTTTTTTTTTAAGGCCAGGATATTTTTGTTTGTTTGTTTGTTTTTGTGGGGTTTTTTTGGGGGGCATCACTGCCCTCTGGTGGTCGTGGGAGCTACCCAGTACTGCTCCTGAGAGCCGCCACTGGATTTGAACCACCAAGCCCGCAGGCCACAGTCTGGCACTCAACCACTTACACCGCCAAAGCTCAGCCCCCTACTTATGTTTTTATGAATTTATCTTGGTCTTTTACAGAAACAGGGTAATAATGTTTTTAGTTTGGGCAAATGTACCTGGTTAGAACACCAATCTACAGAATGGACTCAGTCCATCAGTTTTCCCTTGACCAAAATTCCTCAGTAGAGTTTATATCTAAAAGCGTCCACTTCACTGGTGAGCTCTGTGAGAGGATTCCAGGAAAAGGCCCAAGATAAAGCAGGAGAAAAAAAATGTAGAACAAAGTTAAAATCATAAAAGAAAAGCAGTTTGGTTGAATCCCCAAGACTTTGCCCTTAATTAGCCATTAAGCTTGGAATGAGACTCAACAAGCCAAAGACGGGCCTTGAGGGTAAATAGTAACAGCGGGGAAGTGCTCACCCCTTGAAGCAATCAAACATACTAAATCCAAGGGCAGCATTTGCCTGGGATAAAGCTCAGAGAGCAGGAAGGGATAAGAAAGAAGGGATGGAAATAGTCAACAAACAATGGAAGGAAGTGGAAAGAATGCTGTTACCTTGTGGAGATTGTAATCAAAATCACAAAACACAGAAGGATTGATGAATGGAAAACCTATTTACTTTGTAAACCAGGACCTAAATTACAATAAAAAATTGAAAATAAAAATATGGAAATTCTTCTGGTAGGGTGATAAGAAGTGAATTTCAGTTATTCTAGAATCCATTTCAAGTTTATTCAGCTTGACATTCAAACATGAAAACAAAAGCCTATTTTAATGCCATCAAATCAATTCACACTCATTGAGACTCTACAGGACAGTTTCGGGACAGTTACAGGACAGTAAATCTATTTGGGAGTTCTTATAGCACTTATAACAAGCCCTATATCAATTGTAGCAAGCATTTTTGTACATATGTTGCCATCATTATTTTCTAAACATTTATATTCTATTTGAACCTTTGGTATCAGCTTCTCTTTTTATACTCCCCCTTCTCTGCCTTGTGATTCCTTCATAAATTATAAATTATTTTCATACCTTACAATGACCACTGTCTGTTTTCCCCCACTGTTTTTTTCCTCATCCTTCCCCTTCCTTTCCTTATACCACTCCTCCCATTTCTTTTCCTGAAGTGTTAACTGACCTGGACCCCATATGTCTGCAGCTCTTAACTGTCCCCATATCCCTGCTCCAGCCCACCCCATAGTAAAAGGCAGGATTGGAGTCATGATAGAGGGGTAAGAAAGGAACCAGAGGTATACTGTGTTTCATTCATGAAAGCTTTCATTGACTTCACTTGATTGACTCATCTCTTCCTTGTTTCCCTTTTGTGAAAGGATGTCCCATTGTCTACAGATGCATTTTGGGTCTCTCCTCTAAACCCCCTCATTCTCAACAGTAGTTTGTTTGCTTGTTTGTGGTTTTCAGATGCCCGATCCCCTTGACAACTCATGATCATACAGACTAGTGTGCTTCTGCCGTGTGGGCTTGTTGCTTCTCTCCTAAATGGCACTTCATCTTTCTCCCTCAGAGTGGCTGTTGGTTTTGAGCTGGGGACCTCATTGTTGAGCAGCCCAAAGCAAGACTCACTATCCCACTAGGGTTCAAACCTATCAGGTTTAAGTTCTAGATTAAATTCATGCTTACTCAGTTTTATTTCTAAAGACTTGAGATCAACAGCAAACTTACTGAACAAAGGAGCTAACGGTTCATTTACCCAGCAACTCTGTGTAGTCTTCAATGTGGAGTCTCAGAAGGACTTCCAACAGTACTTTATTAAGAATGTATATAATATAGCCACCCAAGGGGTTGCACGTGGGGATGGTCACATAGTCGAAGACACTTTTGTTCCTAATGTTTTATTTAAAAGCTACATCACAGGTATGAACCAGATGGTGCCATCATATCAATGGGATCCAAATGAATCAGGAAAAAAAAGAGCTCAGATGCTTTTACAGGAGGGAATGACAATGGCCACAGTATGGAATGATAGAAAAGAAAAAAATGGAACTATCCATGCCTCAGTTCTAAAAGACATCTTTCCCCCCTTCTCATACACTAAATTGTAGGGGTCAGAGTACAAAGAGAAGTGGCAGGACCCTTCTGTTACAGGATAACAAGGGGTGGGAAGAAAGGAGAAAATAGTGCCCCCACACAAATACACAATCTGTTCTACTCCAGCACCTGCATTACAAGTAAAAAAAAATTGGGTCACTAAATATTAGAATAACTTGCTCAAAGATCAGTATTATTTCCAAGTAAAGAATGCAGGCATCTCTGCTCTTCATTTGATTGCTTTCTATACTGCTAAATAATGTTGCTACCTTAATAGATCAAGCTGGTGAATGCACCTTAAATGCTTTCAGATACTTGTCTGGTACTAACTGGGAAGTTTTCCACATGAATATGTGACCTAAATAAAGTTACCTTGTGAATAAAACATAATCATAGATGATGATCAGAGATGAGATTCCACAATATTGGATTGCTATTATGAAATATTTATATCAGGGTAAATAAACTTTTGGAGGAAAGAGCTGAGGACAGAAATAGATATTTTTTTCTGCTCACAGAAGTTGTTGCAAGACCCTTTTCTATTCTGACCTATAGAAATAAAGAATTTTTCAAATTCTTGTCACTTTGCCATTCAATTACAGGCTCACTTAGATGTTGAAATTAAATGTAACTAAATCCAAGCAACTTTATATGACACCCCCACACACACATCCCTGCACACACACATCACACCACCTCTCACTCAGGACACCTGGCAGGCCGGCAGGGCCATTACTAATGCAGCATTTTCTGTCTTTAATGTCTTATTTGCTGAACTCCCATAACTTGCCTGACCCTCTTAAGGAAAGCAACTGCCAAAACAAGGTCTGCAGTGACTAGGCATAAAAGCAGATGAACCCAGTCCCCTTGTGGTAAAGCCTAGGAACAAAGGTCACCAATGATAAGAATCTCCATAGCATTGATAACAAAATTAGAAAGAGCATATCCATGTGTTTTCCTTTTCTATTCCATATCTATTTATTCAAGGATCTTCTCACAACCCTTTATTTACTGTCTTAAATTTCAAATGCCTGTCTACCTCCAAGTGAAAAACATTTAAAATCTTGTCATCTCCTGGGTTATGAACTTGTGACTCACATAAACCTGGTGGTCATAGACCTACCCTCATAAACCCTACAAAGGTAAATCTAATTGTATTGCTATTAGGGTTCAGTTCAATAAACCCTTGAGTTTATTCTGAACAAAAGGTGCTTAAATTTCACTCTAGTATCAGGAATGGCTGCAAACATGGTATCTCCATAATACACTTGTCTTAGACTTGTTAGAGTGCCTTAGATGAAAGGTCCAAGAACTGTGAATTGATGCAACCAATAAGGAAAACAATATGGTGCTTCTTCAAGAAAAGTTGTATTAGAAGTTATATATGGCCCCACAAGCCCTCTACTTAGTCTATATCTTAGAGAAATAAGAGAAGTCCTGTTCATCGCAGAACTATTTACAACTAGTCCAGCAGTGGAATCAACCTCAGTAACCATCAGTGGAAGAATGGAAAAGTACATTTTGGTACATGCACCTACAAAGGAACACTATGTAATATTAAAGGATAAAACAAAATCTGCAAAACACCTTATAACAGGAGTAATCTGAAGGAACGATGCTGAGTGAAATAAGTCAATTAAAAAACTACAAATATAGTATTACAGCAAGCAAGGATGCTACTTTGAGGACGAAAGTGAGCCAGACCCATGCCAGGGCCTTTTCAACAGCCCCATGTGCATGTGAGAGTTGAACATTGAATAAGGAAGTCCAAAGAAGAACTGTTGTATTTGAATGATGTGAATGATGGTGATGGTGAAGAGTATTGAAAGTGTCGTGGGTTGCCACAAGTACAAACACATCTTGGAAGAAATGCTCAAAATGCTCCTTGGAGGCAAGGAAGGCGAGACTTTATTGCATGCCCTTTAGATAGATCGTCAGAGCAGACTAGTGTCTGGAGAAGGACATCATCCTTGGTAAACCATAGTGGGGCGTGGGAAAGAGAGAGGCTCTTGACAAGAGGAATTGAGACAGTGGCTGCAAGAATGGGCTCAAACAACAAGACAACTGTGATGATGGACAGGGCTGGGCAGAGTTGTGTTCCGCTGCACGTAGGGTCGGAATATGTTAGAACCAGCTCGAACGCTATCTCACAACAGCATTTCAAACAAGCAAACAAGAAAATGTTTTCACAATGAAGGAAACTTTCTTTGACGGTTGCTGCAGGTGGCAAGGGAAGGGAGGGAGGAAGTCACAGGCTATCAAGCAGACAGGTGATAAGCTGGGTGAAGGGGAAAGCAATATACAGTAAGAGGAATATTGGGGACATTGTTAGAGGCGGAGGAAGTAAATGCAAAGTCAATAAGAATAAAAGGCAACAGAGAAGGCTACTCTGATATACATAATCCTACAACATCCATGAGTAGATGTTTAGACAGAATGAACAGGTATGGGATGGATAGGGGGAATATAAACATAAATATATAGAGATGTGAGAGAGAATATTTGCATACAAGGGGGTGCCTACCCCCAAAAACTCTGAATGTTTTTCACATCTTTGGATTTAATTTTTCTTTCTTTCTTTTTTCTTTTCTTTCTTTTTTTCTTACAAAAACGCTCTTGATCACCATCAAAGTACTCTCCATTACACTTCATACATTTGTCAAATCTGTGATTCTATTCTTAGAAACATTTTTCTAATTCATATGCTTGGATGACTGATGGAGCCTCCCTCATTTTTTCTTCACCTTTTCTCTGTCCTTGAATCTCTATCCTTTGAGGCCCTCTTCAGTTGCAGAAACAAAAAGAAATCACACAGAGTGAGGTCAAGTGGGTAAGGTCCATGGGAGAAGAAAGGCATGCTTTTTTTTTTATCATTTTTTGTTGTTGTTTGGGAGTGGGGTTGCCAAACACTGGTGCACTGAGATCGCTGTGTGAGCAGGTGCAGTGTTGTGGTTTCAAAACCAGTCCCCCGTCTGCCACAAATCAGACATTTTTATTGCACTCTTATCAGAACCTTTAAATAGAAAGATTGATTACCCATCTGACTTGGTGGAACAAACCCCAAACGCACTATGAATCGACATTTCCTTCTATTCAGCAAGCTGATGGATGTCCAGAATGAGGTTTGTCATTGATAGGCATTTCACCCCTTTTGAAATGAGAAAACCACTTGCACACTTGAGTTTTCTCCACAGTACTGTCCTTAATAGTTGTGTTTGACATCACAAATAGTTTGTGGCATTTTTTTCTGAGCAAAACCAAAATTTAATATCCACATGCTGTTCTCCTAAATTGGTCATCACAAAAAATAAGGTTTAAATGAAATTGCTTTCATGAAAAAAATCAACCGTGACCACAGAGAACCTTCCCAGGCAAGGTCACTAAGTGCAGGAACTCAGAGAAAGTGGCTTGAGGCTTGACTAGTGGGAAGAATGTGTACTGTGAAAGCTCCTCCAGCATACTTTTTCTGTTTGGGGAAGAGGGGTGGAGTCACTCCCTCATATGTATATTTATTTACCTTTTACATATTTCATTAATGGGGTAGAGCATACAGGAGACAAAGTTATTAAAAAGTATTAAATGTAACAATACAACTTGAAGAAATGAATTGTTGAAGCCAGCGATTCAGGACCACAATTTCCAGGGACAACAATGTCTATTAGCGTAGCACAGTTCACAAAGACAATATTCTGCGTGCTAGTTGGGTGAGCAATGACTGGGGTCTTCATAGCTCACAGTCATCTAGCGTGCAACTTTTGGTCACTCCTCACCCACAGAGAAGAAGAAGAATGAAACTCAGAACACAAATGGAAGCGAGTAGCCTGAGGGACCAGTGAGCCATGCAAACAGCAGTCCCCACCATCTGAGACAAGAATTAAAGGAAGCCCAAGTATCGCTAACAAACCCCAAATCCAAACTCATTCTGTCAAGTTGATTCTGACTCTTAGTGGCCTTTTAGCAACTCTACAGGACAGGGTAGAACTGCCCCTTTCGGGTTCAGAGACTTTAAATCTTTTTCATCCTTCCCCCTTAGAGTGGGTGGTGGCTTCAAACCAAGGACCTTACAGCCCAATGTGTAGTCATCCCATCAGAGCTACTCTGAAAAGGATCACATTAGAAGATTTTGGATACAATGGAAGAAAACAATGGAAATCATTAAGAATAGACCAAGATTATCAGTTGGATAGAAGATGGTGGAAGCTACAAGAGAATGACCCTAATCACTTTTAAAGTCTGCCTCTGAAGTCACACACTTCACTCCACCCCACCTCCATGTTAGAATAGTCATTCATTTAAGATCCAAGGGCAGCATTTACCCAAGGACCATTTGCTTTCCAGAGGCGCTGCAGGGAAAATCTCTCCTTCACGACAGAGAGATCACCTCAGGTTATAGTGATTGCTTTAGAGATTTCCAAGGGATAGTCTTGATAGATATTCCTGAAGAAAGCAGGACAATCATAGGAGTTTCTCATGAAGTTTGTTTGTCTTTAGATTGGTTGATTGACACACACACACACACAACCTATATCATACAATTTAATCACTCAGTGATATTAGTAAGAGTTGTACAATTCTCACCACAATCAATTTCAAAGCATTTCCTTCTTGTCCTCACTGTTGTTAGTTCTCTATTCTGCCTTCCTATCCCCTGCCCTATTCTGTCCTGCCATGACCCTAACTGTAGGTAATTATTAATCCAGTTACTGTCTCTATAGTACCTATCTTGGGTTATATACACAGAAAATAATGGAAAACACAATTAGGAAGTGAACAAATAAACAAAACCCAACAACTATGACTAGAAAAAACATAGGAAAATCTCAATAGAAAATAAAGCAGAAAACATTAAAAACTGAAACAACTTTTAAATGTGTCAAAAGGGAGATCAAGTGATAAGATCTTACCTTTTAACCTAATTTCAACTGCCATAATGAAGCAGAACTCTTAGAATTTCTTTTTTTTTCTTTTTTAAAGATTGGAACTAGAATTGTTAACTCCCAATCGTGCATGTATCTAAGGTTTAGATATGTCTCTGGTTCACATTAAAGGTATCATTATCTTTTTATGGTAGAGAACAGTATAAAGTACTCAATAATTTAGTCAATGCTATACAAATATAAGTGGGTTTCAACATGAATTATTGATTTATACAGACTAAACTCTTAAGTGATTGGCACTTTTACACAAGAATGGGGGTTGGTGAAAGGACAAAATTTTCAATAACATTCATTCATAAAGGCAGAACTATGCCCAATAGACTAATACATATCTTAATAAAACTAAGAGGGCATTGAAATAGTAAATATGCGGGCTGAACCCCGGTGGCGTAGTGGTTGTGCGTGGAACTGTGGCCCACTGGGACGGAGGTTCAATTCCAGCAGTGGGGCTGGGCCTCCTACTCCCACCACCGGAGAGCAGTGATGCCCCCCCCCCCCCCCAAAAAAAGCTCATGAAATAGTAAATATACAATGGCCTCAGGCCACCATTCCTTCATTGGGCACCCTCTTGCAAGAGATCCACATGAAAAGTCCAATGATGAACATTTCCGTAATGTTAAGGAAGGAGTTATCTGCTTTTTCTTACTCGACGACATTTCAACCTTAAATCCAAGGGTGCATGTTAGTGCCTTCAATATGCTTCAGGTGAGTGTGAGGGAAAATCCACTTCTCTTAGTGGAGTCCACATCAAGTCCTTCTGATGTGACTTTTGAAGGTTGCTGTGTGGCTCAAATGGACAGAATTTTAATTCCCAGTTGTCTATATCACATGCCTGGGGAATAAACTAGATCAAAGTGTCTAATTAGGAACAAAGGACGTGGTATAGTCTCCCCTTGGATTCAGCTGAGTATTATTTAGTTTCTACTAGTTTACCTACCAATAGTAATATCATCTTCTCCAAGATATGCATGCCTCTCCCTTCCCCACCATTTTGATTTTCATTTCCAATAAATTTTGCTTCTCACTCTTGTCTGTTGATTTGGGTGACTTTAGAGTACTGTTGTGTGCCAGCAACTAAATGGTCTTTTCCCTCAAAATCCATCTGGAAAAAACTGGCCCCAACTGAGGTGAATTCTCCTTTGTCACAGTGTAATTAATTAATTAATTAAAGATATTCATATAAAGGGGGTGTCCACATGGGCACTAAGCAGATTATTTACCTCATTCCTTGGGAAACCAGATTAGTAGATTACCTGATATGAGAAGCCTGCCTTCTTTGGTGTGAAAAAGGCCAGGAAATTTTTACCAAGGAATTGTTTTGCTCATCACTGCAATGTGCCTACTCTGTCTTCAAGGATAGTGTGGCAGTCATGTGCCAATGTTAATTTTATGATTGAAATGTAGGGGTGGAGTCTAGCCTGTTAATCTGGAGATAGCCATTGAGTAGCCAATGAGACCTCTATGTGGGCATGGCTTTCACCTGAGATTCCTGGGAAATCTTGCGATATTTCCCTCGTGAAAATGAGAAGCTATCTTCCCCAGTTGTTGGGAGTTAGTTTCAGAGACAATTAATCACAGACAACACAGGATGGCGGCGTCCAGGAGGCTGGAGTAGCCCGGCAGAGAGACCACACGGCTTTGCCCTGATGGAGCTGGACCTCCGAAGCTGGAGCAGCATGCTGTTGATAGACCCTGAGCCCTAAAAGCGAGGAGCCATGGGGAGACCCCTGTCGGTGCCGGGACTCTGTATCCACTGACGTGTGACTTCGTGAGTCAGAAGGAAACTTTATGGACTGATTTCAGGCATATGGGTTAATATCGGACTTTGACTTTGCGCTGGGCTGGGATGTTTTCTCAATGTCCTGTTCCTCTTGAATATAAACCCATTCCTTATATCCATATGCATGTCCTTAAATTTGTTTCTCTAGTCTACCCAGACTAACACAGATAGAAAGGCCTGTCCTATGAGTACTTCATTGAGAAAACTTTCTCCATATCCTCTACAGCCCCATCCTGTCCCTTGAGGCTTTGCTTTGCTCCCCAAACTCCAATTGAAAAGGAAAACAATGTGAGTCTGTCTAGAATGCCCAAACGACTGTTTTAATGTAGTATAAACTCCAACATAGAGAATTTTTCAAGAGCATTAGAGAGATGGCAGCCCTGCCTTCAGAAGTGTATGGATCTCAAAGGAGTATATGACAAGAATCATATTTTGATACTTTGTTGAATAAAGCTTTTATTATTTTGTAGAAATACTTTTATTGACTTACTTTATTACATTACATTATATACTTTACATTACGTGAATATTACTCACACATACAATGGTTCATAATAGCAAATGGGTGCTACTTTGTGACATATAAACATTTTTATTTTGCTTTACTATTACAGTAAAGCTATTATAATAGTTGAAATTGTTTCTTTCTTTATTTTATTTTATTTTTTTGTGCGCATCACTGCTCTCCGGTGGTGGGAGTAGGAGGCCCAGCCCCACTGCTGGAATTGAATCTCCATCCCACTGGGCCGCAGTCCAGCGCACAACCACTACGCCTCCGGAGCTCAGCCCTGTTTCTTTATTTTTTATGCATAGACCCCAACTCATTATCATCCAATGGATTTTGACTCATAATGACTCTATAGGACAGGGTAGAATTGTTCCTGTGTGTTTCCAAGACTGTAACTCTTTTGGAAATAGAAAGTCTCATTTTTCTCCAATAATGTGTTTGGGGATTTCAAATGCTGACCACGATGTTTGCAGACCAGTGTTCCCCACTGTCCTGATATTTGATTAGCTGGTGCTTATTCAGAAGAGCACCTAACATTTCCAATTTATATACAAATTCAACTTGAAACACAGATTTAGGAACTAAGGTCATTCATAATTCATGCCCTTTGAGTATCTAGGTAAATGAAGTAAAATAAACTAAATATTTTTCTATCTTTTATTGCTATTTTTCTAAGTTACCTGCTTTAATAGGATCCATTCCCCATTTTGCTTTTTTTCTGATGGAAATAATATATGCAGCCATTCTCTGATTTTTATGTATCTCTTTAGTTTCATGCAAGATCCACGTTACGTATTGTATTTAAATACATTTTAAATTTACTTATTTCCTTGTCAATCTTATATATTCATGTGTCTTTGGTTTTCCTCTTTGCTTTTGGAAAATTGTAAAGAAATAAAAATTATCCCCTCTAGTAGTCAAGCAGGTTGCCATAGGTCTTTCTTTAGTATGTTTTTCTTCTTTCTACTCCTCTTTCTTCCTCTCCTCCTTTTCTTCTGGGCCCTCCTTTTTCTGGTACTTTTTATGCATCCTCCTCTTCTCTCCCCCTCTCACACATATATACAAGTTCCATTCCAATGAGAAATCATGTATAGAAAACTGATACCACCTGATGATAATTTTTCTTTCTTTCTTTCTTTCTTTCTTTCTTTCTCCTATCATGGAGTCTCTAAGTAGAACAAATGTTTAATCATGTTGCTACCAGCTAAAATGTTGATAGTTCAATTCCACCTCAAGGCACCTCATATATTAGGCCAGGACATCTATTTCGGAAATGTCACAGCTTAGAAAATCCTATAAGGTTGTGAAGAAATATTTGCAAGTAAGAATATCAGGGTAGAGGATGTCATTTTTTAAGGCAGATAAGTTTTTGCTTACATGAACAAAATATTTGAATCATATGTGAGGTATTTTTGACAACTCGTGCTGATCTGTCACAAACTGATTGAATCACAAACTGATGAAATTGGATGTAAAGACACCCAGAGTACATAAAGCAGTTTGACTTATTCTCCTGCTGTGCATTCAACTCAAAGTAAGAGGTAGTTTACTTTTGAAAATCAGACCTACAGTGCAATCCTGTTCTTACTAATGAAGAACCAGTTCTGAAAAGTTGTTCTTAAGACCTGTTTCTTAATTCAGACATCAAACAAAGCTGTAAAACCAGTTCTTCTATTAGGTTGTAGTCAGAAGACAAGAGGCTACTTCTACAAATCTTTTTATTAGATTATATAATTGTGTCTGGAAGTAGACCTACATTCTTCTGCTTGTACTATTTGGGATCCACCTTTATCCCTAAATTGTTCCCATTTAGACAACCCGTGATTTGTTTGTCACACATGTTTCATAACTTATGAATCACATGAAACCTTCTGTTCTCTCCCAACAGGGCAGTGTATTTCTCTCTTGAGGTGTGCTTACTCTCTCAGATATGGGAAAACGCTTCCTCACAGTGCTCACCTTCCCTTCAAAGGATTAGTTTGGGAACCATATTCATTGAAAACTGAATTTTCTATATAGACATGTAGATCCAACCACATATTTCCCTATGAGTTAAAAGAAATAATTAAGTTAGCATATCAATATACATAGTATGGTCTAGACATTCGGATATAGAGAATAAGAAAAATAAAAACATTTACTGTCTCCACTGAAACCACCTGAAAGCAAACATGTGTGTCAACAAGCAGTTGAGCAATTAAACAGGCATTGTTAGGGGGACATCTATTTCTATTTCTTTACTACTGACTAATAAGTTATTCTTGCAAAATTTCAAAACAACTAAATTCTCAATTTTCCAGTCAATTCAGGTAAAGCAAGAACATTCCAAATGAAGAAATTTGTTTGGAACAAAACACACCCCAAATCCTCAAATTCCTCATTCTATTGTCCTGGAACACCATCTGGCAAAGCTCTTGCCTGACTTAAGCCAAGTGTTTACTTACCGTGCACGTGCACCCAGCCACTGCTGTTGCCATTGCGATTTGAGACAAGATAAATGAATGGTTTTCCACCACTCCTGGTCCCAGAACAATTCCAGAAAGATGACTAATTTTTCTCAGTTTTCCCTTCTACTTCTTGAAAGGACTGTATTCAGATGTTCTTTTATTCCCCCTGAAATGACATATGTCAGAGATGGAGGGAAAAGAGCAGAGTTGATACCAGAGGCTAAAATAGAAAGAAACTAGTTTAAAAATGATGATGGCAACATACGTACAAATGTGCTTGATACAATTGATGCCTATGGATTTTTGAAAGAGCCCCCAATAAAATGATTTCTAAAAAAGGAAGTCTCTCTCTCTCTCTCTCTCTCTCTCTCTCTCTCTCTCACCAAATGCCAATTTATTAGCCAGCATTGTCTTTTCTTTTCTCTCTTCCTACTGTCACCATAGACCAGGTACTCCATTTTGTATCTAAAGAGCTTCTGAGCTTTTGAACTCTGAGTCTCAAATCTTATTCTCAGGTGTTTTCAAGAACCTTCCTATAACTATGGTTGCCTTTCCATTTTCTATTCAGTCTACTCTCAGGCATCCCACACAAGTTATGTCTATAGCTTTGACAGCGATGTCTTAAACTTCATTCAAGGACCTTTCACTGTGTATGCTTTAATTGTGGAGTCTTTGGCGTGTGTTCTTTCTCATTTCCTCCTTTTGCTTCCCTTTACTTCATCTTCTCCTCCAGGATTCAAACTGGATCATGTTTGCAGAGTTCACATCTACTACCAGCCCAAATTCTCTGTTAAACTTCAGATTCATATTTAGAATTAATGGCAAGATAATGTGGCTAGAACATCACACAGGTAGCTCAAAATATTAACTAATAATGAAAAACCCAGAAATGTTTCATCTTTCCACCAACTCAACATTACCCTTTTCTTCATATTTCTATTTTTAATCTTTATTTCTTTAAATGCAAAGCTACCTATTGTAGGGCCCAAATAAAACATTGGCATTATACTTGATTTTCACTGTTTTACACCGAGTTGGGTTTAATCTGCATGCTCAGCAATTCAAAACCACCCTGGGGGAAACACGAGGTTTTCTAGGCCAATGAACAAGGACCATCTTGGAAAACCCCAGTGGGGTCACTATGACTCAGCATTGACTCAGTGGCAATGAGTCTAGTTTGTTATTCTTTTGTTTTTTTTTTTGTTTTGGACACCTTGGATTCAGTCAAAATACAAGTCTTTCCACTTTGACTCCCAAATATCACTCATTCATCTCTCTGCCTCCTTTCTATACCTATTGTACCCTATTGTTTCTTCTACTATTCCCATCTGGCAATACTCTATCTCTTATTTTTCTTCTTATGCCATTCGCTATTTATTGTGCAGTCACAGTGATCCTTCCACTCAGACTGCATGCTACACCTACTATAAGAGTTCAGGTTGACTTGGCTGGGACAGGATTCTCAGGGTTTTGACACATAGCATCTAATAAGCTTCAAATAGATGCTTAGACATGACATAATGCAATCACAGTCAATCAATTGTAAGCCTCCAAAATGACTTAAGATTAAAGTGGAAGGAAACATCCTTATTCAGGTCACACTGAATTGACTTGTAGTTTTGGTCTACTTCTGATATAAGTGGATTCTATGGGAAACCTTGCTTTCTTTTTGCTGACTGAATCCTTCACTTGGCTCTGTGAATAGTATCTAGAAGCCTGCTATATTGTCTGCTGATCTTGGGAGTCATCAGGATCCTGCAATCTACCTACCAACTTAGATTCATTAGCCTTTTGGATACAAGCCTGTCCTCTTCCAACCATTTTTGGGACTATCAGTTCCCACAGCTACAAATGTCAGGAGAAGCTTCCAGTTTATCATCTTATCCACAGACTTGTAACCTGCCTGCACTTCTACATCTGTTTGAACCATTTTTTGAAATAGACTTTTCTTTCTCTCTCTTTCTCCTGGGATATATGTGTGTATACATATATATATACATACACAATTAATTTCACTTCTCTAGTGAACTCAATGTAAGCCTTAACTTTAACTCTTAAGACATCATACCCTCCATGACCTCTTATCTAAGCTGTGTCTCCTTGGTAACTGACTTGCCTAGAATGGAAATAATGAGAAGGAAAACAAAATATGAAGACTGTAGTGAACATCACTATATATCTGTAAACATTGTTTAATTGGAATCTGTTTTCCTATATATACTTTCACCAAAATACAATATGTATACAATAGTATGTGTCGTAATAAAGAGGTCCTGGCAGCACAGTGGCTGCAGCACTCCACTAATAACCAGACTGTTCACTGTTCAAACCCAATGCCATTCTGTGGTGGGAAAATGTGGCAATTTAAAAAAATTTTTCAATGAAAAGTTACAGCGTTGGCCATCCTATGGGGTCATTTCACTCTGACCTCCAGGGTCACCATGAGTCAGAATTAACCCAAAGACAATAGCTACAAACCAAGTAAACAACAAACAAAAGTAGCTACCATGACATGGATGTCAACTCATGGCAAATATGTAGGGCAAGGTGAGTTTCTGAGACTGTCACTGTGTCGGGAGTCGAAAACCCTGCCTTTCTCTCATGGAGTGGTTGGTGGTTTCCAACTACTGGCCTTGATGGTCACAGCCCAACATGTAACCACAAGACCACCAGGATTCCTTATAGCCTTTCTCTTTGTACATATCTGTGGCAATGTTGATCAATACTCCCATGTTTTTCTTCATGACATCCCTGCCCTTTATCAAGTAATTCCACAATGCGCTCTCATTGAAAGCATGTGCTTTTCCATTTTCTAACTCTGGCTTCCTCATTTGAACAACGTAGGTCCATAAATTGATGTGACAATAACACTATCCTTCTGAGGGTAGGACTCGATGTCTTTCCTGTTTTTGCTGGCCCTTATGTTACTCAAATATTGCCAACAGAAGAATATGGCTAGGGTGATCCATGGATTCCAGAGGACATACGAGAGACCCTGGGAGCAGGAATTCCTCAGGCAAACTACCCCAGCCTTGACCAGATGACCTCCACTGATTCAGTAATACTTGTTATTAAATAAATGCTTAGTGTTTGAAACCACTGAATTTGAGATAGTTTGCTATCCGGGATTCTGTAGCAATAATTACCTGATCTATGTCTGCTGCCAGATATTTAGGGATAGTTATTCTAGATAACATTTACAATATTTAGTTGTGATTGCTCATTTTAAATAATAGCTTTAGAAAAACTGCTTGCAGTATAGGAAGGGGAGGCTTCAAAACTTTTATGATATGTAAGTTCTCCCACAAACTTTTTGAAGGTTCATTCCATACATGCCTCTATGTATATGAATCTACATCTATGTATGCATATATACACATATATGTGCCATTTAATAAATGCCATTGCCATTTAATTGATTCTGACCCATACCAACCCTATGAGGAAGAGTAAAACTGCTTCCTAAAGTTTCTAAGGCTGTAAATCTTTGCAGTAGCAGAGTCCCCATGCGTCTCTCACTTGGTGGTTAGCAACCCAATGCTTAGTCAAAAGTCTGCAGTGCCACCAGCTCACTTACTAGTACTTCTACCCCTACTTGGAAGGGGCATAATAAAAATGTCTAACCCCCGGTAATATTGTTTTGGAATTCTTCATAAAGTTAAACTTGTTCCATAATACAAGCCCCCCTCCCAATTAAGTATTAATACATTTGAATTCTGATATGGGTGACAATATTACATAGTCTTACTTATTAGTTACTTATTGGTTATTAACGGTTACTTTAAATATTCTACTCCAATATTAAATATACTATGGACTGTCAGAAGAACAAACAAATCTGCTTTGGAATATATGTAACCAAAATGTGAAGAAGAATTTGTCTCCTGTCCTGAACATATTACCAGGAAAGACTCTCACCACTGGCATCAGTCAATGCTGACTCACTGCAACTTCAGGAGTGTTTCCCAGACTGTAAATGTTTATAGGAGCTGAAGGCCCAACCTTTCTCCTGCTAAATTGCTGGTGGTTTCATCCAGATCCCAGCCCTAGGCGCAATCACTACACCATTAGGGTTCCTTCAGGGAGGTCTAGACCCTGGGGGGGAAATTGTGCCTAATAAAGAGTCCTCGAAAAAGAGGAAGACCTTTGTGATACGGATTGTTAAATTGGCTGCAACCCTGGGCTAAGCGAGGATTTTGAGAATGAGCTGGGATAGAACAATGCTGCATTCTGATGCACATAAATTTGCTGGGACTTGGAATCAAATCAACAGTAACAGTAAGAGTTACCCAAGAGAGAGAAAGTCTTGAACAATAATTTCAACAGTGTCATTGCTGTCTTGTCTATAATCACATCTTAAATTGCCAATAACCCAAGTCCATTCAACACAGTACAACAGGTAAGTAAATTGTGACACATTCATACAGTGAGTATCATTCAGTAAGATAATATATACAACAGCTTGGATTAATCTTTAGAACAGTACATCAAGCAAAGGAAACCAGACACAAAACACACACACACACACACACACACACACACACATTTCTTAGGGGCCACTGAACCAGTTTGAATTTGCATCAGCCTTAAGTCCTTGTGTTCTGTGGGTTGGCATGTAAACTGCTCTTGCTTATTTGGGGTAGGGGAGGAGTAGAGAGAGAGAGAGAGAGAGTTGGATAATTTAGCATTTTCTATCAAACTTAAATCTTTGATTTCTTTGAAGCCACAACTGAGTTTCTAGAACTCAACCTGTATCCATGCTAACATGTGCAAAATGGATTTGCAAGGGTGATTCTGGCAGTATTGCTTATAAAACAAAAATCTAGAAGAAAGTTTAATGTTCATCAATAGGAACATTAGCCATTAAATTGGGGTCTACCCCAGCAGTGCAACACTGTATACCTTTTGAAACTTTTTTCAGATATAAAATGAATTTTTATTTCTTTCTTTTTAAGAAATAATTTTAAAGGGACTCATACAACTTTTATCACCATCCATGCATCCAGCCATCAATTATATCAGGCACATATGTACATTTAGTGTTCAAAAAGTCAAGGTATAAAATAGTATGCATTTGCATGGGAGACCATAGATTTGGGGTGAGAAAGACTTTTGGTATAAGCCCAATTCAGTGTTCCTAAAGCACAGAAATATATAACTTTGTTCAAATAAAAAATCAATTAAATTAAATTAAATAATTGTACCCTGTGAACATCTATAAGTTGCATAACCAACACGTCTCTTTTATTTGGTAGCAAAATAATGCCTGTAGAATTAAAATAGTTAAAACATTTAAGGAAATGTAGATGACTACATAATTCCTACCAAATTGAAGGTCTCAATATTGACTATTATTAACTGAATTTTATAATGTAAATGTATATTTTCCCACAGAAAATGCAACCTTTAAAGACTTGAAAATTGTTCATCAGAGAAGTTAAATGATTCCCTTCAGAATCAGTGGAGTCCCAGTGGTTGTGTGGGATGTTCAGCAGACTCCATGTTCTCTTTTTGTTCCAGGTATTGCTGGTCTGAGAAATCAGCTTTCTGCAACTCTTATCTAAGAAGAACCAACACAAGCATAACTGGCATAAATCATGTTGTTCCCCTCAGTTTGATAAACTGACTTCTTTGTGGGGTCATAAAGGAACTTGACATTGATCTCGATACCTGAAAGAATTGGCTTTTCCCAGTCAGCCAGTCTTTTAACAGGTTGATAAATATCATGAAATATTATATTCAATATTTTGGTTTTGCACATTCAGCAATAGCCTTGAGTGTCAAATGGAGACTGGGTTTTGAAATCTAAGGTATTGATGGTCTGCCTATTGACAGATGCAAACATATTGATGTAGGATTTTTGAAAGCATCTTTAAGATTATTTGTTGAGTTCAAATTAAGGGGAAAAAAAAACTATGATTCCCCCTTCCTGGTTATGCGTCTAAGTTGTTACAAGGAGGCTTCAAAAAGTTGGTGGAAATCACCAAGTTATAAATAATGGAATTTCTTTTCCATGCACATTTGAAGACCCCTTGTACTTTGGAAGATGTAACACTTTAATTCTATTTTAATTAAAATCAGTAACATACATTAACAAATGATTAAAGTAGCTATGTTTTTGCTTCTTGACACCAACCATTGACCATGATAACAGCTGTTAACTCAGGTAAAAAATAGAATCAAATATTGATAATGATAGTATTTTCTCCAAAAACATATGATTTCAGTTTTTTAATGTGATATTAAACATTCTAGTAATGTTTAGAAACAATTGTGAAATGTATTCTAAAATATCCACTACTGTGTAACCAGATCAAATAAAAACAAAACTTGTGAAGTATCATTTTTGCCAAATGTCTTATATCAATAATGAATGCTCAAAATGCATTTGAAGTAATGTACTAAATCCTCACATCCCATAGTATTGATTTTTATTTCTTTTTAAGGATCTTACTCTATGTTCATTTTCAGCCACTTATTGTGTAGCCCTCAAAATAGAAATAAAAGGAGGGAAAAACAAAACAGTAAAAACACTCATGTTCCAGAATTTGTGGGCTAATTAGTGGTCTGTTAGTATTGTAGATTACCAGTCTCCATACACTTCTAAGGTAAAGTGACCAGATTTTAAGTGGGACACCATTGACTGGTGGGGGAGGGGTTCTTGATTAAAAGTTGGTTTATATAGAGCAACAAAAATTTTCATAAAATGCAAAATAGTATTGTAATATATTTATTTTAATTTTAAAATGCCGCGGGACATTATTAATTGTTAAAAAGCGGGTTGTCTGGTCACTTTATTCTAAGGGCTTCCTGAGAGATGTAAATGTGTAGGGGCTCAACGATTGGCTCAAAGATTGGCTATCTGAACTCACATATTGGGCTGCTAACCACAAAGTCAGCAGTTTGAAATTACCCATGGCTTCTAGAGAGATGGATGAGGCTTTCTTTTTTTTAATCCTTTTATTGGAAACTAATAAATCTCTTATCACAATCCATACAGCCATTCAATAGTTCAAGCACCTTGTACATTTGTTGCCATCCTCATTTTCAAACATTTTATTTCTACTTCAGTCCTTGGTATCAGCTCCTCGTTATTGTGCCTTCCCCCACCCTCCCTCCCTGACTAACCCTTGCTAATTTATAACTTGTTATTATTTTTCACTGTTATTACTTTTTCCTCCCTTCACCCACGTTTCTCTTGTCTGTCCCCCAGGGATAGATCATTGTGATCAGTTCCCACTATCTTCCCCCACCTTGTTTCCCTCCCAGTATCACTACTCTCATTATTGGTGCTGAGGGTTTTATCTGTGTTGAATTCTGTGTTTCCAGGTCTTATCTGCACCTATGTACGTGCTCTGGTCCAGCCACATTTGTAAGGTAGAATTGGAGTCATGAGAGTGGAGGAGAGGAAGCATTAAAGACTTAGAGGAATTTTGTATGTTTCATGGGCACTATACTGCACTCTTATGGACTCATCTCCTCCCTGCCACCTTTCTGTAAGGGGAAGTCCAATTGTCTACAGATCTGCTTTGAGCCTCTTCTCTGAAGGAAATGGGTGTTCACAAACCCAGGGACAAGGGAACAACAAGTGATTTACAATTGATGGGCAAGGAGGCATAGGATGCCTGGGTGGATTGGGCTTGATCAAGGGCAATGTAACAGAGAGGAATTACTAAAACTTGAATGAAGGCCAAAAATGATCGTGGAACAGGAGGAAAGCAAAAGGAATTAGAGGAAAGAACTAGGAGGCAAAGGGCATTTATAAAGGTCTAAATACAGGCATGCACATATGTAAATATATTTAAATATAATGATAGGGAAATTCATATAAATTGAACATATATTTATATGTTAAGTATCATGCTATCAGATAAGCATTGGACCTTTATTCAAGTACTCCCTCTATGCAAGAACACTTTGTTCTAATAACCTGGCATTCTATGATGCTCACTTTCCTAACCTGACTGCTGAAGACAAAATGGCTGCATAAGCAAATGTGGTAATGAAAGGTGATGGTGCCTGGCTATTAACACATATTGCCTCTGCAGTGTAAAAGGTTTGAAAATAAACAAGCGGCCATCTCACTGAGAAGCAATAAAGTCCACATGGAAGAAGCACACCAGCCTGTGTGATCATGAGGTGTCTATGAGATCGGGTTTGTTGATGGGATCAGGTACCAGGCAGCAAAGACACCCCCCCCCAAAAAAAAATACTATCATATCTAGGTGGATGAGGCTTTCTAATACCCTAAAGAGTTAATCTTGGAACCCCCATAGTATTAGTTCTAGCCTGTTCTATATGGTGGCTATTCGTCAGAGTTGACGTGATGGCAGTGGGTTTGTAATTGAACAGGCACCTGGGAAGGCAGGTCTGGTGCTGTGCTTGTAGAAGGTTATAGCTTGCAATCGAATGGAGTGGCTCTTCTCTGCTCATACAGGGTAGCTGGGCGTCTCAGTCCACCTGGCCGCAACCAACAATATGTGTAAGAAAGGAGATAGGTGGCCTGCTTGTTCATGTTCGTAGCCTCATTTTGAAGAGCCCCGAAGTGGAAGTGGTTATGCGCTGGGCTCCTAGCAGCAAGGTCAGCAGTTCAAAATCACCAGCTACTCTGAAATGACGAGGCTTTCTATTTCCATTTCCCAGAAACCCACAGGGTCAGTTACGCCTTGCCCTCTCGAGTACCTATGAGTCGGAATCAACTGGACACACCAGGTGAGCCTCATTCCCGGCCCCATTGTATAGTCCTGTCTTTGTTTTCCTTCCTCCTGTGGTTCCTACTCTGTTATTGTTATCTTCTTAGGTGTTCTATCATGTTTTTGGCTTTCTCCAAAACTTTCCCCGACAGGGTGTGTAAAGAAAAATAAATACACTGAACATGCAATCTTAGAAAATTATTTTGGCAATGGAAAATGTTCGCTTTGAATTCCATCTACCATGGTTCTGCACTTTAAGGTTTGTTTATAGAAATGGAAGGCAAAACTTTGCAGTCGTCCCCGGGCATAAACCCCCAAATTAGCTATGGAGGAAAGAGCCAGTGTGTTTTCATTCCTCATCCAGAAAAGACAACTCTTTATTTTCTCAGTTTTTTAAATATATAATTTCCTTACTTGCTGTCTCTAAAAACATTTTTCCAGATGATACCTATATTAATATGACATGTTTACTAACATAATCAGGCTCCTTCCTATATACTAAAATAAACACCTTTGTCCCTATTTCTTTTTTAACCTCCAAGGGAACAGTATGCCGATAATGACTTTTATGCCTCCTTAGTAGTGAAATGAGACCACTGTCCATATGGGGAGTTTTATGTCTAGTGCCATGTGAAAGTCAAGTTAATT
This sequence comes from Nesogale talazaci, assembly GCA_004026705.1. Classification (NCBI taxonomy): domain Eukaryota; kingdom Metazoa; phylum Chordata; class Mammalia; order Afrosoricida; family Tenrecidae; genus Nesogale; species Nesogale talazaci. Next base: position 113,552 of record PVJH01003106.1, on the reverse strand, counting down.
AAGCAGAAAGGTAACTGAATCTGTTGGTGCAAAGGTTGATGCAGTTAGGCTTAGTTTAAAGGGAGATCCTCCAAGTTAACTCTTAGCAGTCTGGTCCCCTCTAGCATTAATGTTTCCACATTGGTGATAATGCCCCTGATTTATTTCTTCCCTCGTTCTAAGTGTCTTTACAGGTGACCTTTTGAACAATACTCACCTGGAACATGCTATGCAAGGCACCCTCATCCACAGCCTCATTTCTCCCATTTTCCCACAAGCAGCCACAGTGTGAAGGGTGAGCAGGACATGAAGGAGAGGGAGTTGCATCAATGGCACTGTGCAATCTACAGAAGTGATGAGGAAAAATAGAATGAGAAGTGTTTGATTTTTTTTAAAAAAATCCCTTCTCTAAAGCACTGCAACGCCCTCCTTTACACTGCAAAGTATGATTTTTAAACTGCCTTTATCACACACATAAATGCATCAATTTATCAATAAAGATAACAAAAAGGTGGAGGGGGATGGTTCAAGCAACATTGTTGGTGCACCTGGAATATGACCATGGAAAGAATCGAACCTGTCATTAAAAAATACCTGGCCAACCTACTCGCAGAGACCAACAGTCTGCTCCTCTGTCGATATGTCCTAAACTTAGGCAGATTTCATTGATAGGATTCCCTCTTTAATTTTAGCGGAGCCAGGGAATGCCTGTATTTCAACCTCAACTTGGCTATGACTGGAGAAAAAAAAAATGCTTTCTCTCTGGAGTTCCCCTCACTGCACTTCCCGGTTTCATCAACAGAGGTCACTGTGGCACCACTACCAATAACAGTCTACGCAGCTAGTAAAACTAGAAAAATGAATTCAGTTAGTCAACAACCACTTATTAAACGATATAAAACATGAATACCGCCACGCATGGGGATAAAGACCTAGCTAAAGAAATCGGTCTGGGTCATAGTGTAAAAAGATGGCGTTTGCTGTGTTATTGAGTCCATGTGGCTACAGTGACCCTATCGGGAAGGGTGGGGCCCAGAGGCTTTCCAAAGCTGTCCTCGTCACAAAAGCCAACTGTCGCAGCTTTCTTCCAAGGAACAACAGCTCAAAGCAGCAAGCTCTTAACCACCGCCATATCCAGCCTTCTAAACACATTTAATAAGTGCCATCAAGTCAATTCTCACTCGGCATTCTTCTCTTGGACAGAGTAGAACCGATGCTGTGAGCCTCCGCTCCAGAGCAGCAAACCTGGTCTTTCCTTTGCAGCTTTCTGATGCTAAGTCGCGCTTGTTCAGCCTCTAGATAACCCGCACCACTCCGGCTTCAAAAATCCAGGGGGGAAACCTCAATGAGGGAATACGTGCCAGGTAATTGGCAAAAGCACTGGGTCCTACGTTTATTGCATCTGGTTCTGTGACAGAAGCAAGTAGACAGTTCCACAGCATTTATGGAAAGACAAACAAGAACACTCTCTCTTTTTAGAACGAAAGCACTTGATCATCTTCATCGTGTCTACAATTCAATATGCCTCATGAACATTTCTTCAAACCGACAATAAATCCTCACGAATATTCTCCTTTGAGAATAAGCTACTCTCTCTTGTTCTCAGGGAGCTCCAGTGGCATAGTGGTCTCCGTGTTGGGCTGCTAATTGTGAGGTCAGCAGGTCGAAACCACCAGACTCTTGTGAGGGAGAATGAAAGCGGAGGCTTTTTACTCCCCTAAAGAGTGACTCACTTGGAAATCCACAGGTGCAGTTCTCAGTCCTAGGGGGTCCTTGGATTCTACTCGGTGACAAGGAGTTCTTCGGTTAGCGTTATCATCTTTGATAAATGAAGATGCTACGGCAAGTACACAGAGCCCTGGGGGCCCAACAGCTAGTGCTGGGCTTTTCACTGACATGTCGGGGAGTCAAATAATACCACTCCCCGCCCCCCCGCCGAAGGTCCTTCAGAGAAAGAGCTGGGAATTGGTTCTTTGAACGCCTGCAGCCGAGAACATCTAATGGGTCAGTTCTACTTGGAAATATAAGAGTGGCTGTGAGTCAGAAACCACTCCGTGGGACCGAGCCACTTAGCAGGGAAGCCATTATCTTCTTATAGAGCAGAGAGTGGTTCTTAACCTTGACTTGGGTCTTTAAAAAAATCTCCATGCCTGGGTCTCCTCACAGAGCAATTACATCCGAACCACAGTGTGGAGTGGAGCCAGCCATCATCTTCCTTATCCGAATCACTCCAGAGAATCTTTGTGGGCAACCAGGACTGAGCGCCTCGGTCCTAGCATTCTTCTGCTGTCATCAATTGGGAAACTTTTTCCAACACTGAAAATAAGCTTTTATGAATGGAAGAGAAACTGGTGTTTCACAGACAACTGCCTGAACAGAAGGCCTCTGCTAGTTTTGAAGAAATGGAGGTTTCAAGCCGTGGACCATGGATGCGAACAGTATCTGTAGGTCATGTGAAGTGACTTTTATGTCAATAGTTGATTTTTTCTCTCCTAAATGGCTAACTACTTTTGCCTGGATAAATAAGCAAACAAAGGTCGAAGAGGGAAAGTAACAGAGTTTGAAGGGGATTGTGTTCCCCTGAGATAAGTGAGTGACCTGACTTTTCCTTACCTTTGGTCTAGAACAGAAACGGTCTCTCCTGCTCCTCTTTTGTAAAAACAGGTGCGGCTTGTCAAAGGGAGATTAATGCCCTGCACTCTCACCACATGAATTGATTTTTACAACTTCCTCTTTATGTGAAATGATTACTTTTTTTAAAAAAAAGTCTGACGAAAGCTTTCAGCTATCAGAATACTACTTGGGTGATGAGAATTGGTATTATTATTTAAATTATTTATTAAAAACTTGCAGTGAGTCTTTTCTAATACTTACACACTGCTAAAAAACATTTCAACGGTATTAAGGGTAAAGGATTTGAATAGATAAGCCCCACGAAGGAAATAAAAGTGAGTAAAAACAAAAACAAAAAAAGTGAGTAAGTAAATGAAAATTCGTATCCCATATATAGTGAGTTTCAAAGAAAATGAATAATTTGACATTTTATTTTAATTAATTACTTTTAAAAGCATATTACAGTGTTTGAGGCTGGTAAAGATATACTGGGACTACTCTATATGGATCCTTAAATGGAGCACACTTGAAATGGCAGAGGATATATTTAAATAACTTGACAGTAGTGAAAAGAGATTTTGAAATTAGAAAACCCAAATCGAAGAACATGTTTAGCACATCTGAAACTTAATGAACTCAGGGAAACATGTAAGCCTCGAGTTGCAATCTTGAAAATTCTAATGGCAAAATATTGAAGCATCAAGAGAAAATGGAAAGAATACAGAGTCACTGAACCAAAAATGACCAGTCAACCATTCACGATTTCAGGAGGTAGCATATGAACAAAAACCAATGGTGCTGAAGAAACAAGTATAAACTGCACTGAATGCATTAGCAAAAACAAGGTTTCAGGAATTGATGGCATATCTACTGAAGTGTTTCAGAGCACTGAGGAAGTCCTGGAAGCATATACTCACTATGTCAGGAAATTTGGAAAGAAGCTACTTGGCTAATTGACTGGAAGAGATCCATCTTTGTGTCCATTCTAAGGAAGGACAACTCAACAGAATGCTCAAACTATAAAAGGATATCGTTGATCTCTTACACAAGTTAAATTTTGCTTAAGATCATCCAACAAAATTTGTAGCAATACCTTGGCAGAGAACTAACTGCCGGAGGTTCAGGCTGGATTCAGAAGAGGATGTGGAACAAGGGATAGTATTGCTGATGTCAGATGGATGTTCACACAAAACAGAGAATATCAGAAAGATTTTTACTTGCATTTCATTGACTAGGCAAAGATATTTGACCATGTAGATGATAAAAACTGTGAATGACCTTGAGAGAAATGGAAATTCCAAAACACTTTATGTGCTCACTTGGAACTTGTATAGGGATCAAGAGGCAAGTGTGCAAACAGAACAAGAGAATGCATCATAGTTTTAAAAACAGGGAAGATGTAAGTCAGGATCATATTCTCTCAACATAACTGTTTGATCTATATGCTGGCAAATCTTCAGAGAAACTAGATTATATGAAGAAGAATGTGGTATCAAGATCGGAGGAAAGCTTATTAACAACCTGCAGCATGCAGATGACACAACCTTGCTTACTGAAAGTTAGAAGGAATTGAAGCACTTGCTGATGAGATCAAGGATGAAACTCAATGTAAGGAAAGCCAAACTCCTCACAAGTCGGCCAATAAATGGAGAAAGGGGAAGTTGTTGAGGATTTTGTCTTGCTTGGACCCACAATCGATACTCGATACAGCCAAGAGAGCAAAAGATACATTGCATTATGTAAATTTCTTTTACTAGACCTCTGGTGTTTTGAAGAACAAGGATGTCACTTTAAGGCCCTGATAGTCTCCCTTGCATCATATGCACGTGAAGTCTTACGTTGACTACGGGAGAGCCCCGAGAAGAGATGTGTTTTAATTGTGGTGCTAGAGAAAACTATTCAAAGTGCCATGGGGTGCTGAAAGAACGGACCAATCTGTATTGGAAGAAATAAGGGCAGAGTACTCCTTAGAGGCAAGGATGGCAACGTTTCGTCTCACATGCTTAGAACATTTCATTAGGAGAGATCCGTCTCTGGGAATTGAGATCAGGCTTGGTAAAGCGCCAGGTCGGTGTTAGAGAGGAATGCCCTCAATGAGATGGAGTGATGTGGCGGCATCAGTAGGGTCGGCCAGAGGAACAGGGGTGAGGATGGCGCAGGATCGTGTCTTTTTCCCTTTGGTTGGGCATAAGATTGTTATGGACCGGGGGAATCTAACAGCAACAACAGCAGCATAAGACTTTTTTTAAACTGTGTACCCGGAAGTACTTATGGAGTACAAACTTTATGGAGGCTTGGTAGTTGGATTAACCCGCAAACTATTACTTTAAACTCTGAGACCATAAGAATGAGATTAGACCAGGCTGCGGCTACCAGCTTCCCTGGAAGGGATCAGATTACAAAGTCCTGGATAGAGTGGGAGAAAAGGTGGCAGAGAACTCAAAGTGACGAAAGAGATCCTGTTGACTGATTGGATAGAGACAGGTAGGGCCCCCAAGACGATGGGCCTTAGAGGCCCTTCCAGGTCTGGAAGTGAACGCATCTCTTTGGTACAATTGTCAGTCACTTCTGATCCAAAGGACAATGTTCGTCCATAAAATTTGTTCCACTTCTCACTTCAATCCGTAGGTTCTGCTAGACTTGGAGACTGAGTATAAAATCCCATCTTCCTTTCTCAAGGTCAGTCATATGACTTAATACAGAAACATTTGATTAATGTCTACTATGTGCTGAGAACAATATGAGGCCTTGCAGACGCAAAATCAAATAAATTCTGCTTTCTATCCTCAAAAGCATCGCATCTTGTGGAGGAGACCAAGGACTGTATGATCAATGCTGAAAACTAATTGACTTCAAAACTGAATTTGGGTCCATTCTGAGGGAGGTTTGACTTGCATAAGTTTGGAGGGATGAATAAGCATTATCCAGCTTACAAAAGTGCATGAGATGGTCAATTGCATTCACAGTAATGGGCAAAATGATAACAAAGATTGCATTATCTATTAAACTCTCATACTAAAATCCATGAATATGATATGAGTTATTATGTTTTCATATAGCATTGTTGGCAGTGGTGGTTGTCATCCACTTGATTCTAACTCATGGACATGAAGTGGTCAGATTTCCTGCCACCTGTTGGAAACAGCACATCCAGGGCCTATGCTGAGGCATTTCTGGTGGATTTGAATAGTGAGTTTTTCAGGTAGTTATCAAGACCTTAAGTATTTGCAGAACAAAAGGACTTTGTGATCCGACCTTATGCGGTAGGTACAATGACTGTTGCCAACAATACCATGTAATAGATGAAGAAACTGAGTCACAAAGTGATTACATAAGTCTGCTTCCATCTCTGATTGTAATCACTGGAAACTAGACTGTTCTGCTTTCAATATAACTAGCCACTCTCCCCAAATTGCAATACATCAGTCCATTTCACTGCATTATTTTTAGTTACTTTCCGTCCATGGATAGAGCTTATCTTCCCATGATGTGGGCTCCAGAGAGACACACAGTTCTCGGGATCACTCACAGTGCCTGTATGCAGGGCCCATTTACTGTCGATTGAAGAGACATATCTGATTGTAATAAATTAGGGATAAAATAAGAAAAGTATAAGAAATCGCTTTAGAAGAGATGATTCTGGTCTCTTTCAGATGTGAAAACATGGTCTGAAGATCGTTATTTCTTTATGTAAAAAGGGATTTTATAAGTTCATTGGAAATTTTCATTGACTAATTGTTTTAATGAATTGATTGATTCCATTCTCTCACACAATTTTTGAAGCCCGTGGTGGTGTAGTGGGCTATGGTTGGGCTACACACCACAAGGTCCATCATTCAAACCCACCAGCCACTCTAAGGGAGAAGGAAGAAGCTTTTTACTCCTCTAAAGAGTGAGAGTCTCAGAGACCCTCCAGGGCAGTTCGACGGAGTCCTCGAGGGTGACAATGAACAGTGTTAGCTCCATGCAGTATTTCTTTACGTTTGTGTATCCAGTGTGTACAAATATCTCCAGCATGGTCTTGAAACCTTTCATCTGATTTATTTGAGAATAATTAGTTGCTTGTAGTTAGTCTAGGCAGCTCTGGTAGTGCGACAATGCTCACCTGGCAGGCCAAAGGTTGGCTGTTGGAATCTCCTTGGGATTCCTTGGGAGAGCATGCCTGGCTATCGGCTCCAGGAAAGATGGCGGCCTAGCAAACCTTATGGATCAGCTCTACTTGGTATCATGTGGTCAGTAAGATTCCAAATCAACTCAACCGCTCTGAACAAATTATTTCATAGGCAATTAATGTGTGATTGATACATCTTTGCAATCTTCCTAAAACCACCTGTTCCACTGTGTGGTCTCCCTTTGAAGAAGAGAAGGTCGGGTTGATTTTTTTTCTTACTACTGTGTTTTCCATGAGCCTAAAAGGTGAGGCTTGTGCACTAGGATTCCCCCACAATCTCACCCATTGAACAAGTCCAATCTCTTGTCTTACCTCCACTGAATTATATGCTTTCCGCATATATACAGATCCAAGACTCTTGAATCTGTTCCCTGTACTTCTAGGTGGACCACCTTTTTAAGATAGGAAAGCGTATCCTAGAGGAGGGAAGGTTAGCTGCAGCCAGTGAGAATCTATCTCTCATTCAACCAGCACACAACGAGCAGGCATTTGATAGTCCCTTAAAGAGCATGGTACAACACAGCCTATCTTCCTGAGGGAAGTGGGGGAGTGGGGTGGGGAGCAGGGGCAGGTGGTGAGAAGCAGGGCCAGGGAAGTGCAGCCCAGGTGAGGCCAAGGAAGACTGGGTGTTCTAAACAAATGAGTTACATCATCCTTTTGATTAAATGAGCTGCCTTTGGCTTGCCCAAGATCACATCACTTGCAGTATTTCTCGCAGTGGAATCCAGAACCCTGGCACAAGCCTATTGAATCGTACGGATGTACAGAGAGGATGAATATGGAGAAACCTGTGCTTTGAACAAATTCCCCAGGTGATTTTGTGCAAAATAAAGATTGAGGATCATTAAGAGAAAGTGTTTGTAAGTCTTAAATAGTCAGTTATTATTTTTACATGTGATTCTCTAGTCTTTAAGGAAAAAAAATGTATCGTCTAAACACATAAAAACATCCTCCCCCAAACTGTGTTAATCTATTTGTGTGACTACTTCTTCTGCAAGGAAATGTAAGCTTCTCACAGCCTCTGAATTGATTCTGACCCACAGAAACCCTCTCGATCAGGACAGAACTGCCCCCTGTAAGTTTCTGAGACTCTAATTCTTTCTTTAAAAACTTTTTTTGGGGGGCATCACTGCCCTCTGGTGGGAGTGGGAGACCCAGCCTTGCTCCTGGAGAGCTGCTGCTGGATTTGAACCGCCAAGCCCGCAGGCCGCAGTCCTGCACTCAACCCCTATGCCTCCGGAGCTCAGCTCATGACTGTAATTCTTGATAAGAGTTGATAGCCTCATTTTTCTCCCCAGGAGTGGCTGGTGGTTTTAAACAAGTGACCATGTGCTTAGCAGCCCACATGTAACCTACTGTGGCACCAGGGCTCTTAGTTGAGGAGCCAAAAAAGAGAATGTGTTCATATTCCTTTCAAATGTACTTAATGATGTGTGAGAGCTTTCAAGTTTTTATTTAAATATTTTTTAAAGTTCCTCTCAACCTGCCTGAGAGTTGTGGTAGCCCTCATGGTTAAAGGGCTTAGAAGTTAATCAAAAGTCAGTCGTTCTAACCCCTCAGCCATGCCACAGGAGAAAGATATTGCAGCCTGCTCTACCACGCTTGTGCATCTTTGATAACCAATGGGAGAGTTACCTTCTAGCCTCCAGAGTCAGTAGGAGTGGTTTTGCTTGGGGTTTTGAGTGGATTCTAACTCATGGGGACACTGTGTGTGTTTCAGTAGGACTAGCTACCTTAAGCTTTTTCACTGGATGATGTTTCAGATGTAGGCCACCAGGCCTTTCTGCAGCACCGCAATTGGATCCTCATGGCCAATCTTTGGGTTCACTGCCAAGTGTTTCAATAAGCAGGGCTTACTCTAGTTGTTTCAAGTCTTGTCCAGTTCAGCTAAAATTCTGAATCAATCTTCCCCTTTGGGGGGGAGGGGTGTGTGTGTTAATTGGTACATAACTCTAAGACCTTCCTTTTAGGAAGACTAGCTTCTGTAACATGAGAAAAAGACAAGTCTGTCTCTCTTTCAAAGGACTGAATGCTTTTGCTGATGGCTAAATTTATTTTTCACCATCCTCAATTGCTAGGGTTTTTTGTTTTGTTTTTTTGAGAGATCTAGCACACCAAAGTGAACAATATACCTTTTTTCCAAAATTTCCTTAAAAATGTAATAGATAAATTGGGGTGTGTGGGAGAATCAAAGAGGTTTGGCAGGGTTAGTGGGGGGGGGGGGAAGGCACCAGGTGACTTCGCTATGTCATCAGTTTTTCTCACAGTCCTAATGGGCTGCTGGCTTGCTTTTTCTTTTCTTTTCCTTCCCTCTGACCTTCCTTCCTTCCTTGTCATGGTGTCCCTGGGTGCCACAATCGGTTAAGGCCGAGCTATCAGCCATAAAAATTGGCAGCCCAAATACAAGAGAAGCCTCAGAAGAGAGAGCTGGCCCTCTCGTTCTAAACCTGAAGTCACTGAAAAATCCTCTGGCACACAGGTGTACTCTGACACCCCTGGGGTCGTCCAGAACCAGCTTGTTTGGAAGGTTTCTTCAGAAATGAAGGGAGCAGCCTTTTGAAGATGACAGTGAGGTGCTGCCCCCGCAAAACTGTAGGGGTTTGCGGTGTTGCTCATTCAAAGCCTGGTCTCTTCTTGAAAAAGAATAGAAGGAGGATTGTTTCACTTTACCCCATATAATAGCGCTAACTGGGGAGCACGGATTAGCCCTTAAAAGCTATTCAGCACAGAATATATTTGCTATACAGAGAAGAAAAGAGTCTATTTTAGTTACCCTGTACCTTCCCCTCAAGCTGAGTTATTTAAGGGTCACTCCAGGATTTCCAGTTTTCTTTGGGGCTTCAGAGAGGAAAGATAGGGGGGTGGCCTTGTACAAACACAGACCTCACCCAGAAAGCCAATCTCCGATTTCAGCCTCAGTTCTCTTGCCAGCTAAAGCACCCGCCTCAAGCAGGGAGGGGCCTATTGTGCCAGGCAGTTCTCCCCTGGGGAAAGACAAAACCCCAACAAGCAAGGGCTAACATAAGATAATCTCAGTAGTACCTAGTCATGCTGGCTCTCAGAGTAAAACACACTGTAAGTCTTAATTGCTTATCATTGGAGATAACAAGGCCAAACATCAGGAACTGGACCCCAACACTGCCAGGTACAGCATGGACTTAAAGTTTGCTGTTCTCCAGATTGTAGGAAGGGGTCATCTGTAGTTCCTCTGAAATAGTCCTATCTAATCTGCAAATGTCCCTCTTTCATAATTTACCATCTGGCAGTAGCAACCCTTCTGGTTGTTCCCATAATGGCCATCGGGCAATACTTAGTGTTGCCATTTTTAAGCCTCAGTAAAGTTTGTGTCTCCAAACCTGAAGACATTTTCACGGGGGATTTGCGGAACAGCCAAGTGGAAAAACCGAAAATGGAGGAAGGCAAACATTTTAACCCATGTTCTCTTGGGTTCTCTAGAAAAGCAAAACCAATGAGACCTGTATATATGTGGCTTACATAGTTACAGGAGTTCGTAAGATCAGTGCAGTTCAAGGTAAAATGTGAAGCTGGAGGCTTTCATTGATTCACAGAACTACCAGGGCCGATGAACAAGGAAACTGGAAGACAAACAAGAAGACCACGGCCTGTGGAAGCAGAGCTGATGAGAATCCAGGACCACAGGCAGGTGAGATGTCAGGTTCTGTTGGTTTTCAGGGCCTGTGGGCAATATTGCAGGCCACTGGCTCAAATTCAGACAATGAGTCAGATACGGGATCCAGACCAGTAGCAATTGAAAAAGTTATTGATAATATTTCCTTTTATTTATCAAGTAGGTGACACCCCTGAGCAGACATCAGGGCCATGACTTGAGCAAAGGCTTTCACTCCACTGTAATCTTCCCACAACTGGTTGGCTGCTTGTAGCAGATCCCATCATGGACTCGTTTACCAGATGTTGGACCCCCTTCTGGAGGATGCCCCCACTAAAAAACTCCAGGGACTCCTGGCATCGCCACGTTGGCACAAACCCTAAGGCTGGTCATCCAGTCAATTCCAACTCACAGGGTATCTCTAGGACAGAATACAACTGCGCCACAGGGCTTCACAGGCTCTACAGAAGCACACTACCACAGTCAATGGGCTCAAACCACCGTCATCCAGTGAACAGCCTAGCACTCAATCACTGTGTCATCAGGTGCCCTGAAGAATAGAGGGTGGTTGTCAGATGCCATCAAGTCAGTTCATGCCATCAAGCACAAAACACTGCCTGGTCCTCTGCCATTTTCACAATTGTTACATCTGACCCCTTTGTTGCGGCCACTGTGCCCATTCAACTCATTGCGGCGGTTCTGCTCTTACTGATCCTCTACTTAACCAGTCGTGACATCCTTTCCCAATGTCTGGTCCCTTCTGATAGCGTGTGGAAAGCAAGAAGTCTCACTATCCTGACTTCTAAGCAGCATTCTGGCTGAAATGCATCCAAGAGAGATTTGTTCACTCTTCTGGCACTGTGTGTTCCATGTGTTTCATCACCATTATCGTTCCAAGGCATTGATTCTTCCCAGTCTCCTAAGCCCCAGTTTCCATGTGCATATGAGATCATTGAATTTGCTATGACTGGATCAGGTACACTTCAGTCCGCAAAGTGCCATCTTTGCTGTTGAACACAAGTATTGTCTACTAACATTTTACTTCTTGAGTGCTGGTTCCATGAACATTTAATCTGGATCCAAGTAAAATAAAATCCCCAACAATTTCAATCTTTTTTTCCATTTACCATACTGTTATTTACCGATCTAATTAAAAGGATTTTTGTTTTCTGTACATTGAGGTATAATCTATATTGAAGGCTGTAGTTTTTTTTACTCTTTATCAAAAAATACTTAAACATCTCCTCATTGTCCCAAACCAAGGTTATGTCATCTAGATAATGCAGATTGTTAAGGACACTTCCTCCAGTCCTGGTGTCATACCTTCTCAGATCATTTTTCAGCAGACAGATTGAATAAGTATGCTGAAGTGATAAAACTGTGGTACACAGTTTGGCTCATTTTAGATCATTCACCATTCTCTTGTTCTGTTCATATCGCTGTCTCTGTACAATTTCTGCATGAGCACAATTAAGTGTTGTGGAATTCTGAGTTGGCTCCTTTTATGCCAAGCAGGACCACAAAATTGATTCATCTCCTTTCTAGATGTTAAAGTTTTTGCAATCACAATGAACCCTGTTAATAATCACTTGCACCTAAATTCCAATCAGCATTCTTTACCATTCATTCAGACCCAGGCACATCAGGAAGAGAAGAAATACATTTCAATCTACATGATTCTACCTAGCCACTTAGTGAAAGAGACACAGAAGATGGCTAGGAGAACCATAGTAAGTAATTCACTGCACACCTCACAAATCGCCTGAGTCTTGGTAATTAGTGCTCTATGTGTCACATCTGTCCTTGAAATGTTTCTCAATTCACGAAGGATATACTCAAGGTTGTATTCAGGCTCTCAAGAATTTGTTTCAATCTTCTCAAGCTTCAACCAGAAGCATTTGATGGTCTTTTCCATAGTCTGTTCCTGCAGTTGTTTCGGCTAATGAATAAGAGATTAGTCTATTAGCATTAGAACACTGAAGGGCTACATTTGTACATGGAAAAACTTTCAGGTGTTTTACTTGGGTATCTATACTGCTAATATTAAATTTACTGAATTTAGAATTTCAACTTAAAATATTTAATTCTTAAACATTTAAGTTCAGTTTACAAGCAATTACTCTGAAAACACATCATATGGATGAAGGAACCTTTGGCCATAATGCTGACCCCAGATTCACGGCCAAGGGACTAATTACAGATGGTGGTGCATGAAGGAAATAGAGTAGAATCATGATGGGTGGACTATCATTTTATCAAAGTCACAGGCAGCCCTTTAGAATCAGAGAGAGAACCATAATTTGAATTACCAAAATAAAGCAAAAAAAACGAAACACAGATTAGAAACTCTTACAGAATTGACCTGGGACATTGCAACCGTGACTACTTGAGATTCAGCGTCTGTCTCACAGCTACTTAGACATAACCCAGCATCTTAAGGGAATTAGTCTCTGGACCTGCGGACTCAAGACTAGAGTCTTAAGGTACCTTAAGGTCAATTGGCATAAAATAGTACACGAAGTCTATTTCCTACTCTAATGAGTATCAATTAGGGTCTTAAAACCTTGTAAATGGCCATCTAATGTGCAGCTATTGATCCCTATCGGGATAAAAGAAGAATGATGAAAATTGAGGACTCATGCAATTAGTCAAATGGACTAATGGATACCAGTCTCAATGGCTCTGCAAGAGAAGAACTAGTTGCTGCCTAGATACCACTACTAACTCCTTTGAAAAGGATTGCATTCCAAAACTCTGGATAAAAGAAAATGAAAGAAAATGCAAAATCATTAAGGAAATCAGGGTACTAGTCAGATGAAACTGATGCAATGCCTGGGACTATGGTCCCAGGTCATTTTTAGGTCTGGAATTGTACCCACTCCTGAGAGTCAGTTTTCAGCCATATAATCTATAGATGAAGAAAAGAATAGCACTAGTAAGATACACGCCTTAGAATAGTCAACTATTTGAGATAAAAAAAATAGTAGCATTTGCTCAAGGGCAAAGTTTGAAAGGTTTAGGAAAGAAGGGAAGATGAAGACAGGAAACAGAGGGAGGAGGTAGGATGTTGCTGGTGTTAGGTGCCATCAGTGTGTTTTGACCCATAGTGACCTTGTGCTCAACAAACACTCCTCTACCACTCTCACAATTGTCCCTATGCCCACACCCATTGTTGCTCCCACAGTGTCAGTCCATGTCATTAAGGGTTCTCTTTGTTTTCAATGGGATTCTACCAAGCAGGATAGGACTGTTCTCTCCTAATGATATGTCCAAAGTACAGGAGATGAACTCTCACCATTGTTGCCTCTAAGGAACATTCTATCTTTTATGTTAAATTGAGGGAGTTAAAATGAATAAAATGAAACAATGTGTATGAGCCAATGAAGGTAAAGCTGAAGATCTGCTCTGTGAACCTTCATCTGATTGACAAGAAAGAGTATTTTGAAAACATCAAGCGAAGACTATTAGTAGTGATAACAAAAGATTTTTGTGATGCTAAAGAGACAACTTTTGAGGAAAATGTAAAAGTTCTTAATAGGTATATATATACATATATACATATATACATACATACATACATATACACACACATATACAGAGCTACAAGCCAAAAAATTGACAACCATTAAGAAAGAAATAAAAGTATTCATAATTGTCATCCAAGAATTTTTTTAAATGACGGCACAAGAAGAATAATTGGTTAGCAGAATAGTATAGAATGAATAACAACATAGAAATTTGAACACTTTCAATTTTAACCTAGCTAACATTTGTAGAATATACACAACAAAACAACATTTTCAAGAAAATATAAACATTCATCATGATTGATCATATACCAAGTCATAGGCAGGTCTCAATTCAAAATTTCAAAATATCTCATTGATAGTGTCTTATGACATCAATGAAGTTAAGGAGAAATTTATAACACAATACCTAAATAACTTCCAAATATTTAGAAATGAAGCAATACAATGCTAAATAACATTTAATTCAAAAAAGGATTAACAAGAAAAATCAGAAAATATTTTGAATTGAGTGCTACTAGCTACAGCAGTGCTTAGAAGAGTGTGAGACTTATTGTGCAAACTTGGTCAACAGGAACATGTGGAATTAATCAGGTCACAGTTTGATTGGAGGGCAAAGACATAAATGACTCTTCAAGACCTTTACACCCCTCTCCCCGCCTCCTGCTCCCTGAAGATTGGAAAAGCATGTTACTACTTTAGCTAAGCCTCTGCCTCAATCTGTGTGCTATACTACCTGTGGGTCCAGCCAACCTGTGGATCATGAATCATGGATCATGAGACCACAGCTTGAGGCTTCTTCAAGACCTACTTTGCTAGGCTCAATATCCAATCCAGCACTGCTTCAATAAATTCCCGAGCTACTGCCTGTTGCTGACCCACCCTGATATTTGCTGCCTGTGGCAGACTCTACCTAACTTGCCTAAAGGAGGATTCTTCTGTCTGCTTCCCTGACCTTGGACCTGGCAGCACATGTGAGTCAAAGGACTTCCAGTATGGATATATGTGTACATATAATCATAGAGGTTTTGTTTCTCTAGAGGATCTTGCATAACACAAAGAAAATTTGCAATTTAAAAATTTACAATGTGAAATTCTTACATCAGAAAAGAAGACAAATGCTCTAAGCTTCTTCCATTTAAGACCTTCAAAAACAAATCACCTAAGTAAAAAAAGCGAATAGTGTTGGTAAACATATATAATGTGAAGTAGTAGACACACAAAAAATAGAATCAGCAAAGTCAAAAATTGGCTCTTTGAAAATATTGATACCATCAGGAAACCTTTAGCATGATTGGTCATGAAAAAAGGAAAATGCAAGTACTACACACTAGAGATTCTAAGGGCCAAAATACTACATAAGGGATGTTACAGGTACATTTTTATGACAATAATTAACTTTTAAAATTTATCGCAACATACAAAATATGTTGACTCAGAAAGAAATTGCACATTCAAATGGGGTTATTGACAGTGTGATCTCACTTGGTGGTGCCACAGAAAGCCTGGAAATCTGCTTCTGTGAAGATTACAACCCAGAAAAACCAATAGAGCAGTTCAACTCTGTCACTCATGGAGTTACTGAGAGACAGCACTGATTGCACAGCCTAAGGCTTTTATAATATTATAAATTTCATATCCTTACCTTTAGCATCATTATCATTGAGTAGTGCAATTAGTGAACATATGCAAAATGTCTATGTTATATTTCTATGTTCAATATTAGAAGACTTAAGAACTGAGGAAACAAAGCATACATCAGGGCATAAGTTTTGGGGTGGAAAAACTCCATTGTCTTTCTATTTCGTTTTCCCAAGAACTTTTGGAAGTCCTTTATCCATTAATTGGATGGATGTTGACTTTAAAGATACAATTTTTAACAATCTCTTTAAATAAGCCAATAGTTTACCACAATGCTAGGCAAGATTCTAATGCCTAGCTTTGTATGAAAACTGACAAGTTTTTTCTAAAATGTATATAGATATGCAAAGGATCAGGAATATTCATAACTGTCTTGAACAACAAAACTTGTAAAATTTCAGAACTTAATTTCCTGATTTCATGTTATTACAAAGATATAAAAACAAGACAGTGAGAACCTGGCATGAAGATTGACAATATTTCAAAGCATTAGAAGAAAGTTTCCAGATGTCCACTCACACATAAACCATTAGCTTCTTTGGACACAGTCACGAAGAGCTACCTGGTCCACCAAGTCTTATAGGACCTGTAATACCACCTTACAAGCACAAAGTGATAGAGAGATGGTTGCCCACACAAACTGCCAGTCTTGGGCATTTAATGGCATGAAAATAAATTTCAGTGACACGCAATACTGTCTATCTTTACATGCTGTAGGTGGGAGGTAAGTGACCAAAAAGGGCTTGAGTTTTCAGATTTTGCTGAATAAGAGATGATGTCCTCATCTGATCATATTTCATGTTTTACTAGAAAGATTCTGTTAGAGCAATCGGGGGGGGTGGCGTGGGGTGGGCAACATCAATTGCTTTCCAGCCCAGCTTACATACTTTTAAAACTACCTTTGTGCTAACCTTCAAAGTAATTCAAAGGTTTAACAGTGATTATTGACAAGCAGTGTGGTAAACGATAGGAGTGCTGGTAGTTGAGGAGTTACACTTTGGGTTGCAATCTGGATAGTTGATAGTTCGAAACCACCAGCCGCTCCTCTGGAGAAAGATGAGGCTGTCTTCCCCCATAAATGGTTACAGTCTCAGAAACCCTCAGCGCTGTCGCTATGAGTCGGCACAGATTCATGAGCATTGAGAGTGAGTATGCCCACAACAGATGTCCAAGCACTGTCTTTTGTAATTCCCCAAGAGATCACATGACTGCTGTCCCTATTTTATTGTCATTGTTCTTGTTAGATTCTGCCCTGTCATTTCTGACACACACTGGCCCTACCTCCGTAATAGAATGAAACATAGCCAATCCTACACCATCTTCACAGTCCTTCCTCTGTGAGCTCATTAGTGAAGCCACTGTGTCACTGCATTCAATTTATGGGGCTTTCTCTTTCTCACAGACTCCCCCCCTTTATCCAGTTTGATACATCCTGGTAATATCAGTGTCCAAAATACTGGAGATGAAGTTTTTAGCCTCTTCTTTTCTAGCTGTACACTTTCCAGGACAGAATTATTCATTCTTCTAGAAGTTCAAGTTATATTCAAGATTCTCTTCCCACACCACGAGTTAAAGATGTTTCTTCGTCTTCTGTCTTCCGAATGAATTGTCTAGTTTTCCTAGGCATACGGTATAATAAAAATACCATGCATGTGTCAGGTGCACCTTAATCCCCCAAATCATGTCTTTGCTATTTCATGCTTTAAGCAAGCTCTTTTGTTCTGCTTTTTTTGGGCGGGGGGGGGGGTGTTTGTGGGCATCACTGCCCCCTGATGGGAGTAGGAGGCCCAGTCTTGCTTCTGGAGAGATGCTGCTGGATTGAACTGCCAACCCTGTGGGCCGCAGTCCTGCACACAACCACAACCCCACCAGGGCTCAGCCCAAGCGAGATCTTTTGCAGCAGATTTGCCCAAGGCAATATGTCATTTGTTTTCTTAGCTACTATTTCCATGGACGTTGGTTGGGGGGGTCCAAATGAAATTAAATCCTTTATAACTTGAGTAACTTCTTTATTTGTCTGATAATGTTTATTGATCTAATTATGATCAATTTTCTAATTATGATCTAATTATGATCAATTATGATCAGTTTTCATTTTATGCTGAAGTTTAATCTATACCCAAGGCATCAGTTTGGGATGTTCAGCAGTTGGATAGCAGTCTTCCAAGTGTTTCATGTCCTCTTCATTTTAGCAAGCAATGTTCTGTCGTACACCTACTTCAGGTTGTTAATAAATATTTCTCCAATCCTGATGCCTGCTTCTTCTTCATGTAATATAGGTTCTCAGAATTTTCATCCACTACACAGATTGAACATGCCTGGTGTTAGGATACAGCCCTGAAAATCACATTTTTTATTTTAAACTTGGCAATGTCTTACGTGTTCTGGAAATCCCCATTCTTTAGAATATTATCCACAGTTTGTTGGGGTCCATATAATAGAATGCTTTTTCACTGACAATAAAACAAAGGCAAACTTATCTCACTGGTATTCTTTGTTTTTAGAATTAGCAATGATAGTTTTTATTCGATATCATCTTCTGAATCTGGCCTAAATTTCTGGCAGCTCCTTTCATTGTCCTGTTTCATTTAAGTCTTACTTGCTGGTGATATTAAAGATATTGTATGATAATTTCTGCATTCTGTTGGATCCCCTTATTGTGTCATAGGAATAACAATGAATATCTTTCAGTCAGCTGGTCAGATAGCTGTCTTCCAGATTGTTTGGCCTTCATGAGTGTATGCACATAGCATTGCTTGTCTGTCAGGAAGTTTATCAATTGGTACTCTCTCAATACTTGGAGACTTGTTGTTTGCTGTTGTCTCCAAGTAAACTTTGAATTTTTTCCCTTCAGTATTATTAACTTGGATCAGATGTTACCTCCTGAAATGACTGAATGTTGGACAGTTCTCCTGGATACAGAGACTCTGTGTAGTCCTTCCATCTTCATGTGATGCTGCTTATATGACTTGGTATTGTGCCAATAGAGTCTTTCACTTTTGAAAGCCAAGGATTTAATATTTTCCTCAGTTCTTTTCATTGAAAAATGTCTAGCAACTTTTTTTTAACCGCAGGCCTTTGCAGATTTTATTGTAATATTTTACTTTGTTTTCTGGAAATGCCCTGTGAAATCTTTTGTCAGTGCTTAAATGTCATCATTCTTTTCATTTTAGCAACTCAATGTGTTGAGTCTCTTCTGACAGTCACTTGAGAGATGAGGAACTAAAGATCACTTCTCCAAAGTGGTCTCATTCATCATTGTAGGTGTGGATGCCAAACCCCTAATTCTAGCCTATAATCTGCCTCCCCTAAAACAAACATTTTGACACCTCCCCTTGGAGCTTGTTTTTCCACATGTGATATTTGTAGTGTTTCTTGCATTTCCAACTTGGCTTACTACATTTAATATAAGTCCCAGAATTTTTCACAAAGTTGTCCAAATTTAGTCTACAGAGAATATATGTAGCTGGATTGTTTGCAATATAGTTAGGGGTGGGTTCTTTATAAAAAATCACAACAGGAATGATTGTAAAAAATAAATTTAAAAAATCACAACAGTATTTTCAAATATCATTCTTTTTTTCATCCTCCTTTAGCAAACACTTCTCCACCCTGTATTCAGTGCAAAGCTTTCCTTGTTCTCACAATCTTTTCAGAGCTCAATGGCTACATTTTCTGAATATGATTTGCCACTTCTCCTTTATGAGTCATTTTTATCATTTTACTTCTCTGTTTCCTTATCCTTGTTTGTGTGAGATATCTTAGTTTCAAAGATATTCTGATTCATTTCCTTATCATATACAAAAGCAAATACTCATAGAACTTACAAAATTCTTCTATTAGACCAGTATTGATGGGTAGTATGTAATTCCTTTATCTAAATATGCTTGATGTAAAACTGAAATTCATTTAGCTGAATATTTTGTCTACTACATTTGTTTAAAAAGTTAGGTCTCATTAGATGTCAAATGAACAACGATGGATAAAGATAAATAGGACTTTGTAATAGTTCTTAAGTAGGTAATGATTTGGAGGCAGATTTGTTGATGTATTTAGAGAAAGCATAGGAAAGAAAACCCATTTAGTGAAGCAAGAGACCTGACTTTTAGGAGGGAGATGCTTTAGGTGCATAATTTATATCTCCATATATGATGGCTGGCTGGATTTGCAACTTGTAGAAATAATAAATGAACATCGAATGACTCTCAGTGATAGATGTTGTTTTAGTGTCTTTACATATAAATTTAAAGCACCACCACAGTCAAATGACATATATGTGGGTGGCTTCAAAATGTTCGTGGTATTAAAAAGTAATGTAAGTTTTCTATGAGCTTTTTGAAGTGCCTTCATATATTATTACTCCCATTTTATAATAGAAAGTGTGGGAGATGGAATAACTCGTTCAACTGGTAAAAGACGGAGTCTGCAGTGTTTTGGGAGTTTACAAGTCAGACTTTGCCTTTACCTCCTTCTTGTATACAACCCCAAACCAAAGATGCCTGGAAGCCCACCCTACCCTATTATGGACATGTGTAAAAATCATTACCACACGTATTCCAGGGTTTTAAAAATCCCCTCTGTGCATGTCATTCTCCAGGTTTTACTATGGAATTGTTGTTCAAAATGTCATTGCATGCTTAAGAAGTTATATTGTTAAACAATTACAGCTGATTGCATTTTAAAATCCTCCTGAAGATAGACCTTTCTGAGTGGGTCAAACAAAAATAATATCTACCCAAAAGATTTTTCCGGGAGAAGCTTGACTAATCAAATAATGACAATGGCCTAGGCCTGGGACATTTAGAGATGCTTCAAACACATTTTCCTTCCTCCAATAAGAACCCTGCTGAATCCATGGCTCATATAGATCTGAGAAAGTTAGTTTGCAATACTAAGTGATGGTGAGGAGAGATGAATCAAAGTAAGTTGGTAAATCACCACAAACTACTATGTTCTTATTGAGTTATGGAAGCTTTATCTTGGATATAGCTTTTAGGTTGGTTATTAGCCTTTGATTAATTTAGAATTCTTAAAACTTAATTTTGTTGATTCTGCCAGGTGCTCTGCTTTATGAAAGAGAGAGCTTACAGAGAGAGAACGAGAGAACAAACTTTAACCATTCCATAGACACCTACTATAGATATGAAATTACTTTCCTCACTTGACATTTTTCTGGCATATACACCTTGTGGATTTACTTAAATTAATGATAAGCAAGACATTTCATGAATGTCTCCTGGACAGAGAAATGTGTTTTATAACAACAGAATCGATGCAAATAGGCAGGTGCCAGTACAATTCATTGGTTTACTAAATACTCCATTTTCCAGAATGATAGTGGAATAGGCCATTGAAAACTCAGTTATAAAGCCAGCTTGGAGAAATCACTCTGTGAATTTTGGCTACAGTCTTAAAAAGATGGTAGAATGAATCAACAGTATTTGATTATGTGTTCCCTGTGCCAGAAAACATAACCCTAGGAATCCAAGGTAATTTTTTTCATTTCCTATTACTACACTCACAAATCCTTTGCTTTATGATCTGATTGCTTGGCTGTCCTAAGTTCAAGTTCAATTTAAGGATGAAACAGGGTCATATGAGAGCTAGATCTTTGGTGTGACAGTGAGATATATTGTGCATGGTATTGTGTTGTGGGAAAAATGTTATATTTATATTGCATACTGAGAGAAATCAGTGACTTTTTTTTCATTTTATGACATCTAAACTTGTTCCGACTACTTTTTTCAAGAGGCCGTGTCTCATGGAACCTAACTGGTTGACATTTAGTTTTACTTGGGTCAACAACCAATTAACTTCCCTGGAAATAGCAACAGTTATGAAAAACAAATGGTGTGTTGCATTGGACAAAACTTCTGCAAAAGATCTTTTTCAGGTATTAATGGGAAAGATGCAGTTTGGAAGGCTATGTGGGACACGCTTATCTGACACACTTGTGAAAGTGAGACAATCTGTAAAGAAGACAAAATAAGAATGGGTGGATGCCTTTCAATTATGGTATGAGCAAAGAATATTGAATATCATACAAACCACCAAAAGAATGAACACATCATTCTTGGAAATATACAGCACATAGGCACCTTAGAACAGAGGCTGGTGAGACTTCATCTCAAGTATTGTGAACACTCATATTATCAGGAGGGACCAGCCCCTACCTAGGGTAATGTGACTTCTTCAGGTCTGAAGGCTTGAGGGTTCTTTGCAGTCCACACTTCAGTAGACTCCAGTCAGTTAATCACTGAGCACAGCAGAGGCCCCGAGGCATTTCCTGCCCACTGGTAGATTTCACTGGTGAATAACTCTGACTTGGGATAAGTCTTGGGCTTGTTGCCTTGGACTTGGTCAATATTTTCTCAGGACCATATAATGGTGAGTTGCCATTATTACCCAATTACAGCAGCACTTCAAATCATATGAGAGCTAGATCTATTGTGAGGCAGCTAAATATAGTGCGGGTAGTTTTGTGTTTCATCTGCATGTGGTACAAATTCATCTGTTGTTTTCATTGCAGCTAGTGTTTTTGTAGTCACTCATTTTATTAGACTATTGTATTGTACTTTTATCAATATTGCATTTGTATCAAGATTGTATTTTGCTCTAATGTTATGTCAATAATATTTATGAACCTATATCAATACCTTTTTTGAGAATAAAGTAGTAGTTAAAGGAAGATAAAAAAAGGCAATTCAGTTAATAATGTGACTAATAGTGTTGTGAATCAATTTTTTAAAAAATTACAAAACAATTCTATTTTTATATGACTGTGTACAATATTAGATGCATGAATACTAACATATAATTCATTGTATTCATATAATTTAAGAAATATTGCATTCAAGTAAGTTATATATTTATTATATATTATTCTATGGATAAAGTTGACAACAAATATAAAGAATTTCATATGGTCTTATACTAAGAACTTATATGGTATGCCACTTACTGCTGGCATAGTGTGTTACTCATTGGGCTGCTAATCAAAAAGTTCCGAGTTCTAAACCACCAGCTGCTCTGTGGGAGAAAGATGAGGCTGTCTTTCCCCATAAGATTACAACCCGGGATGTGCACAGGGGCAGTTCTAGTCTGTTTTACAGGCCTTCTCAGTTGGAAGCTATTCCATGGCAGTGGCGTTGGTTTTTTTTTTATTTGGAAGAGGTGGATGTTCTGGGTCAGGATTGACACTCTGAATTGTCAGATTGGGTGGCACCAAACTAAGGAATTCTCCTGACAGAAACAAGAATAAAGTCCAAATCACATAACATCCCATTTCACAGAATCCATTCTGCATGTTAAGTGACACCAGATTTTTCATTTAAAAATTTTGTACTCTTGGGGATATTTTGCATTGGTCCCCACGATGAATTTACTCTTAACTAATATTGATCAGATTCTCAGTTTGTTGCCTCAGATATGAGAATTAGCAAATTGATTAATGAATGGCTAAAAATACAACTTGTTCATTTATAGTGAAAACTATGAAGATCTTAACAAATAAAACTTATATGACCAGTAAGTCATTTCTCTATGATCCAATTCAAAATAGAGGGTCACTGATGAGTGTGTTAGTCTGGGTAGACCAGAGAAACAAATTAAAAAACATGCATATTTGTATAGTAAAGAGATTTACATACAAGAGCAATTGTATATTAAGAAAACATCCCAACCCAGTTCAGTCCAATATCATGTCCCATATTAGCCCATATGTCCAGCAACCATCTATAAAGTCCTCTCCAGCATCACAAAACACAAGCAATGATACTGAATGCAGAAGATCACAGGCCAGTGGGTACAAAGTCAGTGGTGGTAGAAACATCTCAGCACTGGGAGGTGTCTCCCTGTAGCTTCTGTGGGTCCAGGTTTCAGGCTGCATCAGGGTAGGTCCATGTGGCTTCTCCTAAGAGATGTCTTGCACAGAGTCAGTCTTATCAGTCGAGTTTCTCCCAGAAAGTGAACCTAGAGAAATAGTGTCTCCTGCCTCCAGAATTCTCAGAGAAGGCCATGACCACACAGAGGTCTGGCTATTTCCAGATTGACAGGCTAGACTTCACCCTTCCACTCTTAATCCTCAAATTGACACCAGATTAGGTGACTGTCACAATGAGTTTGGGTTATTTATTACATAATGTGTGAACAATATGTAGATACATTTGGAAAGAATTATTAATTTTATTTTACTTTTAGTTGTGAATTAGGTGAAGGTTTACTGAGCAGATCGCCTGTAACGACCTTAGGCACAACAGAATGAAACAGTGCCCAGTCATCTGCACAACTGTTTTTATGCATGAATGCCCTATTGTAGCCATGGTATCAACCCCATCTTATTAAGAGCCTTCATCATTTTTCTGCTCCTCTACTTTACCAAGTTTGATGTTCTTCTCCAAAGACTGCTCTCTCCTGAAAACATGTCCAAAGTACATGAGAAAAAAATCTCACCACCCTGTCCTCTCAGAAGCATTCTGGTCAAATTTCTTCCAAAACAGATTTGTTTGTTCTTTTGGCAGTTCATAGTACTGGGCTATAGTTATCAATTATAGAATAGCAAGTTCGATAAGCTAGATAAACCCTCCATACTAAAGAAAAAGCACAAGAAAAATAGAAAATTTACACAGACCTACAACGAAACATAAAGATTGAATTATCAAAATTTTCCAAATAAGTAAAACCCAATCCAGATGACTGCATCGGTGAGTACAATTAGATGTTTAAAGAAAAACAAAATACCTCAACTTTAAAAATTAATCTCAACTTTTTCAATAAATAGAATAAAAAGTTGATATTTTTTCCATCTGCCCAAAACTTCCTAATATCAAAGCCAGACAAAGACACCAAAAGAAAGAAAATTGCAGAGTAATATTTTGTGAATACTGACTCAAATATCTTGAAAAACATTTAATATTAATATTTATAGGTGCAGTTGACTCAGTCCAGAGCCATTGTGACTATGAAGCACAATCTAGCAATGTGCTTAAAGAATTTTACAACCTTGATTAATTGAGATTTGTCCGAGAAACATAGCAATCACCAAACACAGAATCAGGAAACAGAAACATGAGACTTTTGATTAATACATGAAAGGTCTTTGGCAAAACTGAAAAATGATTCTTGATAAAATACTCATATAGGAATAACAAAAACTAATTCACTGTCACCAAGTCCATCTAAAACCACAGTGACCCTACAGGACAGAGTAGAACTTCTATCGATTTCTGAGGTTATAACAGTTTATGGGAGAAGAAGGCCTCATTTTTTGGCCATTGCAACCTGGACTAGAAGTCAAAATTCTCTACACATTAAGGTGTATTGCAGAAAAATATAAAGCAAACATCATACTGAAGGGTGAAAAGTGACGAGAGTATACATTTACACCACTGCTACTTAATAATTTCCTGGAAATTTTAACTAGGACAATTAAAAATGATGCAGAAACCTCTGGAGAATTGAGGAACTATAGGTGTGTGTGTGCTTGATATCAAGCGAGAGATGAGTCTTCGTAGTCCCATGAATTTTCCCAATGTCTGAAACCCAACTCTGTCCTATAAGATTGCTAGGAGGTAGCATCAACTCAAAGAGAATGAGTTGCCTTTTCTGAGTTTGTGGCTATGTGTGTATCCAATTTGTTACATGGTAACGGTTGAAATGAGCAAAGTAGGAGATGCAGCAGCAACGCACAGAGATGTTATATTAGAGAGTTTAGTTAAGATGATGGCTTAGGTAAGCACACTGACATGTCCTTCTACAACGAAGTCTTTTGGAAGTAAGAACAGGCACACACCATGACCTTGAATCTCTGAATACAAATAGAGAGCTCACAAACAAGACCAAGCATGATGAATTAGAGGGTGAGCATGAAGCAGGACTCATTGGCTCCTCTTGGGTATGCTCAGCACTCCTCTCACTCCCTATCTGCCTGCTAAGCACTTGCATAGAGACCTTGGTCCTTCTCCATCAGCCTTTGCTGGTACAAAGCGCTTGCCTCTCGCATTTGGGTAGTGCTGCTTTCTTATCATCATGAAGATAATCAATCCTTCTCTCCTGGGGCCACTCTAATTGCTCAAGGAACATAGCTCACTCTCACTCTCACGAGCTGTAGAAGGATCCTGACTCTCAGACCCCTGGCATTTCACATCAGAGAATCAGCCTGCTATTGCACTTCCGTCTGTCCTCTACTGGAAGATGGATGCAATGACTGTGTTCAGCTCATTAGACTCACCAGTGAGAGCAAAACATACCCCCAAACTGAAAGTACCCAAATCATACATAGATCAATAACATAAGCCAAGAGCAATGTAAATAAAGGAAAGGAGACAGTCAATAGAGAAAGTAGAAAAACTAAGCTAATGATATATGCAAAAAAGGCAAATATACAAGGAAAAATAATATATATACATATTACTCGGTCGCACTACACTGTGAATTAGTCAATGCACTATTCACTGCAAGCATGGCAGCTCAACTCCATCTGCTCCTCCATTGAAAAAAATCTGGCCCTTTGCTCTTATAAATATTTACAGTCTCAGAAACCTTACCCAAGTTTGCCACTAGTTAGAATTGACTCGATATGTGGGATTTATATACCGATGTCTATTTCTATATCAATGTCTATACACACATATGCATACATATGTGTATATACACTTGTAGACTAAGTATATCAATATTCATTTTCTATTCTTTGTTGTTTAAATTATCTGCTTTTCTTCGATATTTTTGCTGGCCTTTTATTTTGATAGGCTGTTTCAGTCACATTTTCCTGTATGTACATGTGATTTGGATGTGACTTCTGCTTTTAGGCCATAAAGGATTTATTATGGATTCACATATAAATATATTGTATGTAATAAAAATAAATGTAGGCATATATAACAAATACAAGCTAATATATCTCAGAGATATATGTGCTTGTCAAGTACATTTATAGCATATTTGTATATTATACAGCACTGTTATATTTTTAATTTATTATGTTTACAGATATAATGAATAAACTAAGTAAATTGCAAATCATATGTAGAGACAGAAAAATGTGGCTCAAGAAAATTATCAAAGTAAACAGACAGAGAATGTTTCTGAAGTCCAAGGAAACAGAATAGAGAACCAAGAAATAAATCCATTCACCTACAGATAACTGATTTTTGAGAAAGGGTGAAGATCCATTCAATAAAGAAGAAGTCTTTTTAACAAATGCTGCTGGCAAGATTAGATTTCCATTTTCAGAAGAATAAACAGGACCCAAATCTTACTTAGTATACAAAAAATGAGCCCAGGATGGATTCAAAGCCTAAATATAAACCATAAAGCTATAAAGATCATCAATAAGGAAAACAGGGGCAACTTACCCTAATACAATGCAGTTAAAGTGTAAACACACTACTAAACATTAAAAGATACTCACACAAACACAGAAAAAGACCAAAAATTATGGAGACATCCTAAAAATTAGGGTTGATATGTATTAAAAACTTTAACAAAAGAGTAAAAAAAAAATTCCAGATAGAAGAAATAGGGGGTAGTGCTACATCCCACAAGGGACTAATATCAGAAATCTACAGAAAATAGTAGTACCTCCATAAGCAAATGGCCAATAAGCTAATAGAAGATAGGCATAGAAAACCAGCAGATAATTCACTAAAGGAGAAATCATGGTGGGCCATAAACAAATGAAGAAATGCTCATGATCACTAGTTACTCCAGAGTTGCAAATCAAAAAAACAATGAGATACCACCTCACACCAGCTTTGAGAGTAAAACTCAAAAAAGCAGAAAATGCAAATACAGGAGCGCATGCAGAGAGATTGAGTTGTAAGACATTACAACTACTGGTAGAAGAAAAATGCATTTTCTCAACCACTTGAGCATAGAAATACCATATCTTCACCTAGAATTCCTCAACTTGAAACAAAATGCATATGAAGTATTGACTGTAAAGCAGGAGTTTTGTTGACATCACAACAACACAATTGACCATAAACCTTTTATAATTCCTTATATTTCTGAAACATTGGAAGTCATGCCCAACTTCTTTCCACATCATAGCGATTTGAGTGTTCTCTATTCTGTCTTTATTAACTTAACTAAAAGTTGGTTAGTTTTATGACTCTTTTCAAAGAACTGTATTTCAGTTTCAAGGACACAAGGAAACTGTATTTCAGTTTCAATTCCTTTGTTATTTCATTGTGTTTATTTATGTTTTAATCAAAACCAAACTCAGTTACATTGAGGCAATCCCAACTCATAATCACTATAATAGATTAAGTTGTTGCTCCCCAAAATACGTGTCCATTTGGATGGTTATAGTATTGTGTGGTTGTTCTCTAATTGTGATATAATGAAACTATCCTTCCCATTCTTCCTTTTCTTTTAAATACTTTTGTTGGGGGCTCTTACATATCTTATCACAATCCGTACATTCCTCCAATATGTCAAGCACATTTACATATATGACATCATCATCATTTTCAAAGATTGACGTCAAGACACATGGAGATCTCCAAGGAGCCAAACAGAAATGGAAAGAAGGCAAAAAGTCTTGCCATAGAGTAGACACCTTGAATTCAAATTTTAGCCTACTAAAATGTAGAGAAAGTAAGTTTTGTTATATCCAAAGCTATTAACTTTTGCTATTTCTGTAGTAGCACCAGTAGTTAACAGAGACAATAGCACTCCATGACAAAGCAGAATGGTCCCATAGTATTTCCCATGCTGTAACTCTTCACAGAGCCAAACTGCCACATCTTTCTCATATGGAATGTCTGATGACGGCAAAGCAATAAACCTCTCATTAGCAATGCAGCTGCACTAGTTCAAAATATGTTCGCAATAATTATTCCTTTAAGTTTATGTAATAATTTCCCTTGTCGCTTTCAATTTGGTCACTCTTCTGTCAGTTTATGATGTTGTCATTGCATATTTTCATGCATTTGAATTTCAGAAGGGACAAAGATGATGGACAGATTTGCACAGAGCTTCTAGGATAGTAACAGACTAAGAGAAAGGAATAAGCTATCCGATTATGAGGGATTAGCCACTGGAAATCTTGTGCATAGAAGTGAACCATTGTTATATATAATGCTGGCTGATGAGCCCTTCAGGTTGGAAGGCATGCAAAGTATGACTGAGGAAGAGAAGCCTTCATCATGTTGAGTTGACTTTAATGTTTTGAATGAAGTAAACAATCTGGACCTTTAGTTTATGATAAGCCATGATTCAAGGGCTGAGCCCCAGTGGTGTAGTGGCTGAGTGTGGGACTGCATCCCACTGGCTTGGCGGTTCAAATCCAGCAGCAGCAAGGCTGGGTAGCTCCCACAACCACCAGAGGGCAGTGATGCCCCCCGAAAAAAAACCAAAAGAATAAAACAAACAAAAAAGTCATGATTCAAAATGTGTAAATTATCAAAAATGAAATGAAATAATAAAGATTTTTATTGAAGGCAACAGTAAGGTGAAATGAACTAGTATTGGCCATGTTGAGTCAAGCAATCATGTGGTTCACTTAGCTGAGAATGACAAAACCAAAAGGAATGGCGGTGTATTCATCATTAAAATGAATACTTAAAAAATAACTTGAAGTACAATGCTGTCTGTATTAGGATAAAATCTATTTGACTACATGGAAGATTAGTTAATACAGCTGTTATTCAAATCTATAAACCAACCACTAAACCTAGTAAAGAAAAAAAAATGAAGAATTCTGTTGACTTTTTTATTCTGAAGTTAATCGAACATTCAGTAAAGATTCATTGGTAATAATTGGCAATTGGAAAGGGTTAACTAGAAGAAAAAGAGAAAAGAACAGTAGTTGAAATATATTGCTTTGAAAATATCCCCTTGGTTATAGAAAAAAGGTTGCTAATTACGTGATAGAATTTTCCATAAACAATCATTTCTTACTTGCAAATATTTTTTTAGCCACATAGATGGTATTTTTACAAATGGACTTCAACAGATGGAATACAAAGGAATCAAATTGTTGTGGGAAAAAATAATGGAGAAGTTTAATATGATCCCAAACAAGACCAGATGCCTACTGAAAAAGATTATCAAATGCTCTTATGGATTTATTGCTGAAGAAAATGAAAACAAGCACATTAGAGCCAAAGTACAATCTTGATTATATTTGACCTGAATTTACAGAACATCTCAAGAACAATTTTGAACAATGGTGGGATTCAATTGGTTGACAACTGTTCAGCAAACCTGACACCTGATTTTTTTTTTGTTTTTAGCTAAATGGTTGTTAAAATGGCATTTATCATCAGGGTTCTCTCTCAGATGGGTTGTTGGGCAGCAGCCCAATGTGAAAAGCAGAAAATTATATCCCTTACTCTTTTTAAATGTTGATTTGCACACCTCTTTCTGCCACTTCACCTTCCTGATTTCTGGAATTCTGCTGCTGTCTCCAGAGGCAGCCCCATATAGGCTGCCAACCTTGAGACCTCTCGGGGCCCTGCCTTGTTTCCATGAACCTTAGATCTGCCTGGCTCCAACCCCACTCTGGTGTCATCTTCAGGGAAGCTGCTTCCCCTTTCTGCATTCTTGGTCTGAAGTTACATGTGTTTGAACAGGACTTAACAACTTAAATACACTAGCATCTGACCCAGGAACTGGGATGCTCTCTTGACATCAGATGACTTCTTGATTTAAAGTTCTTTCTTACCACGTGTGACTGGTTTTATTTTTGTAGACAACTCAGCCTAACCCAAATTCTGACAGCTGGACCAATAAGAAATACCATGATAGATAGATAAAAGATTGAAGTTGTCAGGGATTTCATTTTGCTGAATCAACAATAGATGTTCCTGAAAAAAATGGAGAAGTTTAATATGATCCCAAACAAGATCAGATGCCTACTGAAAAAGATTATCAAATGCTCATATGGATTTATTGCTGAAGAAAATGAAAACAAGCACATTAGAGCCAAAGTACAATCTTGATTATATTTGACCTGAATTTAGAGAACATCTCAAGAACTCTGTGATCCTCCGCTTCTCAGCCCCGTGGTTCTTTGCCCTCTACCCTGTTTGGGGCAGGTTTTTTTGTTTGCTTGCTTTCCTTTCAGCTTTTTATTATGATTTGAATTAAATATTTTCTTTTTTTCAAATCATTTTATAGGCGGCAGGGGGGGGAGGGGGTTCTTGCAGCTCTTATAAGAATCTATATATCAATTGTATCAAGCACATTTGTACATACATTGCCATCATCTTTTTCAAAACATTTTCTTTTATTTGCACCCGTGGTATCAGATTCTCTTTTCCCCCTCCCTTTCCCACCCTCCCTCCATCTTGACCACTTGATAAATAATAAATTATTGTTGCTTTCATAGACAACATCTGTTGTCTCCCTTCACCCATGTTTCTGTTGTTCAGCCCCCTGGGCGGGGATGTTAATATGTCACTCCTTGTGATCAATTTTCACTTTCTTTCCCTTCTCCTTATTCCTACCCTCATGGTATCATTATTTCCATTACTGTTCCTACAGGAGGTTATCTATCCTGGATTCCATGAATCCAGGAATCTTTTCTGTACCCGTGTACATGCTCCAGTCTAGCTGGGTTTAAAAGGTAGGACTGAGGTCATGATCTTCACAGGTCACTTGTTTTACTTCAAGCCTGTAGGACACCTGATGCTTTATATTTTAATAGCCAGACATGATCAACTCTCTTCGCCACATTTGCTTATGCATCCATTTTGTCATCAGCTATCATATTGGGAAGGTGAGCATCACAGAATGCCAAGTTATTAGAAAAGAGTGTTGTTTAGATTGAGGGAAGCCCAATGTCTGCCTGCTTCCCTAATACTTAACATATAAATATATATACCTAGTTCTAAATTCCCATTATTATATATTAGTATATTTACATATGTCCACGCCTGTACTTATACCTCTGTAAATGTCTTTTGCCTCCTGGTTCTTTCTTCTATTTCCTTTTATTTTCCTCCTGTCCCACTATCATGTTCAATGTTAATTTAGTTCTCAGTATTTCCTCTCGGCTCCATTACCCTTGATGGAATCCCACCAAGCATTCTACCTCCTTCTCACCATTGACTTTAGATCTTTGGTTGTTCCCTTTTCACTGGCTTTGTTGGCTCTTCTCTCCTCTTCTCCCACCTCCCGCTTTCCCCTGTCTGCCAAGAACCATTGGTTCCATTGTTTTCTACTTGGGATTGTTTACCTCCCCTATCTTATATAAATAGAAATGCACACACGTTGGGTGGAGGGGGGGGGGGCACGCTATAAACAGTTCCAGGTCTGTCTGCTGAACCTTATGTAGTTTTTCTGATCACCTCTGATGAGGTACTAAGCCCTGTCCTCCAAATTGAAACTCTATTTTCAGGATTCCTTGGGAATGTCTTTGTTTCACTCCCTTTCTTGCTCTGTTGTGTTCCCTCTTAACCCTGGTGGGGTGGAGGGTTCAGACTGGGTACAGTTCCCTCCCTGTGTCTTCAGTGCTGTCCCTTGCAGTGCCACAGGTCAGTGCATCTCATGGTGGGGCCGACCCTGTGCACCTCTTTTTGCCTTGGCTGTTCCAAGCAGGAGTGTTGTCCTTGGGTTTGGTGTGCCAGGATGCTGTCCACTTTCTATCCCTTTCTCTGCCATCTTAGTTTGCTTCCATGTGGTCTGGATAGACCTGTCACTCTCCCCAGGCTGTATCTTCGGTGCTGTATTCTATAGTGCAACTGTCTCGGGCAGGGGGCTAGACATAGCTGGGATGGGATCAGCCTTGCAGACCTCTGTGTTAGCTCACTGCTTCATTCCAGTATGTTGTCCTCAAGGCTCAGTGTATCAGGTTGAGGTCTACAGGTTTTATAGCACTCCTTTAGTGCTGATAAATACCCAAAGGACATTCTCCTTTTCAAATTAGTTTCCAGCCTAAAAAGCACTTAACTTCACCAATTCATTGGGTTGGGAAACCTATTGCTCTTCACTTTGGTTTGATTGCTACTCATTTGCTCTGCCTCCTGGCCTCCAAGTGGTGTTTGACCACTGGTGCCTCTGCCAATACAGACATGAGCCTTGCACTCATTCCTCTATTGACTTTTCTTTCTTGATGGCTGTAGAATTGATTTTCCTGCTTCTGAGATGGCACACTCCTGTACCCACTGGGAAAAAAAGCTTATCACCCCACCCCCTCCTCAGAGACCTCTACACATTATTTGAAGAATCCCACCAAATCAATTAGAGACTATGAATAGAAGAAGTTACACTTTGCTACATTTGTTACACTTTACTACATTTACTACATAGTCTGTTTCCTAGTATTTGTCTTATTAATCTGTCCACTATAGAAAGTAGGATATTGTAGATTACTCATGTGATGGAACCATTGTCTATTTCTTGAAGGAAACTTGATGGAGCAGGGGTTAAGCATTTAGTTACCAAGTGAATATCTGCCTTTTGAACCCATCTGTCATTCTGTAAGTTGTGGCAATCTGATTCTTTTATTGGGAGGAAGGGAGGAATCACTTTCTAAGAGATAAAGGATTTTGTATTTTCCAGAGGAAGGCAGAGAGTCAGCTACTTCTGAGTAAAAGGACACTCAACTAAATAAAGTGTTATGTAATGGGTTTTATTTTCTTTATTGTGGAGTATGACACACAGAGAGAAAAGTGAAAAACACAACTGCAAAGCCCCATGCATTTACACACTGACTCTTTTCCAGAAAGTCCTTCCCCCACATCCTGATGTGTATCATCTCATCTTATAGGGTGGTGTGACTGTAATTAACTCAGTGGCAAAGAGTTTGGTTTGATCTATTTCTTTACTTAATTTTCAAGTGAATATGTGTTGGATGTATTGTACTCTTTATATAGTGTTCTTCTTGATTTGATAAAATAATTTTAAAATCTATTACTTCTGATATTAGTATTCTCTTCAGCTCTAATATCATAACATTGCAGAGAGTATGCACTTTTCCCCATCCTTTACTTTAAACCTATTTGTATCCCTAGATGTGAATGGTATCCTATTCACAGCATTTGGTTGGACTATACTTTTTGTAGTTGATTTGGCCGTCTCTGTCTTGTAAACTGTTTACAATGAATGTAACTCCTGATAAAGAAAACCCTACTGCTCCCATTTTTCTGTGCCCTATTTCTTTTTTGAACCTTACTTCTTTCAATGTTTCCCTATTTTTTGTTTGAAAAAAACTTCCTTCTAGTATATTATTTAGATTTAATTTCTAATTTTTTACAATATATACACACAGAGATATGCACATATATATGGAGCATGTATACACTTACATGTGTATAACAGAGTATTAATTGTAGTACTCAAGACAACACAAAGAAAATAGCATATATGTGTGTATACATATAAGATTATATGCATATATAGGATAGTAAAAGATGTTTTCTTAGTGTTGCCTTGCAGATTATAGTTGATATGCTATTTGCAACAATCTAGTTTTCATGAATACCTAGTTAGTTTTGTTCTTATAGAAAATTTGGACCTATATCTAGGTCATACCCCACATATGTTGTTATTATCACAAATTCCATCTTTCTAAAGTATGTTTTCATCAACATATAATTATGATTATTCTTTTATATAATTTTCGGTAAATTATAGTGGAAACAAAAAGATAAAATGCAAATCAAAAATAAATTAATTCAGAATACCTATGTAGTTTCCTTCACTGACAATATTTCTTTTTTAATTTGCTTGTATGTAAATTATTTCCTAGTGTCCTTTCATTATAGTAGGTGCCCTGGTGGCATTGTGCTAATACATTGGGCTGCTATCTACAAGGTCAGTAGTTTAAAACTACCAGCTGATCCTTGAAAGAATGAGGGGTCTTTCTATTCTGAGACTAAAGAGCTATAATCTCAGATATCCACAGGGTCATTTCTACCATCACCTCTATGGTCACCATGAGTTGATAGCAGTGAGTTTCTGAAATTTCTACTTGTGGTTATAACCCCAGTTTGGATGTTATGCTAATGGACGGAATTAAGGTGGGGTGTATTTGAGTCTCCCTTAAAAGTATTTTGAATCTTACTAAAGCAATGGTTCTCAACCTTTCTAATGCCTTGACCCTTTAATGCAATTCCTCATGTTTCATGACCTGCCAACAATAATTTTTTTATTACTTCATAACTATAATTCTGTTGTGGTTATATGTTGGGAAACCACAGTGAAAGGGTTGTTTGACGCCCAAAGGGGTCACAACTCACAGGTTGAGAACTGCTGTATTAAAGGATGTGATTCGAAATACCACTCTTGGTTTATTAAGAATATGGTGTGCATAAGGACAAAAACTCAACTCCAACAAAGTCATTCTTGTTGTGATCTCCCCTGCCAGACTGATCATATGCAGGAGCAAGAAAATGTTTTAAGTTTGGGACATTTTCATACACGGTTATTGACCCTGGATTTTGCTTATCCTCATCTTATGTTGGTACTTGAGTTATGGTCTACCATCTGACCTAATTTAATCAGCTTCCTGAGCCTTAGGGGTTTGGAAGATCCTCCAGACAGTTGACAGAACTTTGGAATCAGATCTTAGCATCCAAAGCCATGTGAATCATCTATAAAAGGTTTCATGAATTTGATGAGACTGCATTAAATTGGAGATCCCTGGAAAGTGATGAAATATATTCTCAGGGAAGAAGTAAAGTTTGATATCAGAAACAATGGAGTATTACAGCATTTTTGTAAACATTGGGCTTTGGAACCATTTTTATCTTCCCCTCTTTGGGACTAATAATTTTTCTAAAAGAAATTATTTTGGGAATAATATATTTTTAACTATTCCTATAATCTCTGCCATTTCATCTATTTATATTTAATGTCATAACTAAATTGGGTCTTGTCATATCTGGGAAAATCAGCAACCTTCCCCAGCCCTGGGAAGGTGGCCAGCTAACATGGCATTCCCTTACTCTGACCACCTTCTTAACAGAAGTCCCACCTCACATGGGCACCCACAATAAAAAACCCTAAAGAGAAGTGATCTCAAAGTTGTGCAGCAACCTATTATAAAGGTGCTTTCTGTTATTAGCAAAAATATCTAACGGTCTGCATTCTCCCTTTCACAATTTACAGGGTTGAAAAAGGAATCTGGTAAACTAAGCATGTGCATCACACACCCTAACTACCACATCTATTACCAGTTTCCTACACCTTAAAAACACCTATTCTCCACCAACTTACCAACTAGATATGTATCCTCCACCATTCTCTTCACCCCAGTGCCCATGAGCACCAATCCATCTGCGCATGATAGGCTTGCCCAGACCAGAGGCTACTGCTAGTGATTGGAGCCTGTGATTAGTCTGTGCACAGCACCCTTGAATGGCCTCTTGTCTTGCCCCTCTGTGAGTTTGTGAGCATAGGCCCATGATGTGTGTGATCAGCCTGTTCAACACCACTCTTACTGCGTGCAATTGCCCTGCCCACCCTGCCCAAAAGAGCCACCCATATCACCTTCCAAACAGTTCTGACTGTCCAGGGCCAGAGTTTATCCCAGTAAGAAAAAGATGCAGCTCAAATCCGCAGCACAGATGACTCCTGGAAATCCTTAGAATAATTCCTACTAGGCTCTGGGAAAGAATTCCCAGGGCTCCTTGACTCTCAGGAAAATGGAGTTGACCTTCATCAAAATACCAAGCAGACAAGAGCCCACACTAACAGTCATTACAAGAGAGCAAGAGAAACAAAAAGCAATGTCTGAGGAGGACCTGAACCTAGTGAAATACATAGAAGAGTTAGACATTTTAGTGCCACAGAAGCAAAGAGTCAGTACAGAATATTAAGGAATCAATACAGAGTGAACAGTGAAAGAACTTGCCACCAGGCTAGAAGAGTTGGAGATCACATCATTGACTTCAAAGATAGGCAGATAGAATTCAACAAATGTGAAAGACAATTTAACAAGGTAATAAAGGAAGCTCAAAAATACCTGAAAACAATGAGTCACTGCATGAAGAGAAACAATATTAGAGTAATTAGGTTATCAGAGAAAGACACATCGAAAACATCAAGATCATGAGAGAATTCCTAGAAGAAATTTTCCAATTTAATGAAAGAGGATCAGACAATTATCCAGGAATCAGAGAGGACACGAAGTAGACTTAATCCCAAGAAGCACACACTAAGGTATATCGTAGTCAAATTATCAAACTTTGAGGAAAATGAGAAATTCATAAAAACAGCTAGAGAAAAACAAAGCAATCACTTTTAAAGGTAATCAGATAAGCATATATTCAGACTTCATCAGAAACCATGAAGGAGAATGGGGTAACATCTCCCAAAAATTTAAGGAGAAAAACAGTAACCCAAGAATTCTCCATTCTGCCAAATACTCCATCAAAATAGACAAAGAGGTAGGGTTTTCCCAGATCAAAAAATATTTAGAGAATATGTCAAAAGCAAAAACAACAAAAATAGCATTATAAAAAATTTACTTGCCAACTCACTTTGGCCAGAAGACCAATATCCACAAAGCACAAACATGAAGCCACCCCATAGTGTTGCACTATTCAGAAATCAGGACAATGAAAGCAAGGTCCAAGACATCTTTGACCCAACAGCAAAATAAAATAAAAATAAAAATAAGGCAAGAATGAATCCTCCCACACATACCTCACTGTTAAGGAGGTAGGGAGGGAAATGTGTATCATAATAGGTATGAGATGGCAGCAAAATAGCCACAGATGGATGTAATAGCTCTGAACATCAATGAGATGAATTCCCCATCAAAACACAAAGGCTTTCACACTGGATTAGGAAATAAAATCTAGCAAACACTTGTCTGCAAAAGACTCATATTAAACTCACAGACAAAAGCAGTTGGAAGATCAAAGGTCAGAAAAAGGTAGATCAAGCTAATGGGGATCTAAAATAAAAATTTGTTGCACTCCTAATCTATGCCAAAATCAATTTCAAGGGGCAAGACACAACAAGAGATAAGTATGGGCATTATAAGGGATCAGTAGACCAAGAGTCAATGAGCATAATCGACATGCATACACTCAACAAGAGACATACAAAACGCCTCAAACAAATACTTCCAAAGATTAAGAAAAAATCACAAGATTGACAAGCATAATAGGAGATTTAAATACACCGTTCTCCAAGAAGGATAGATCGGCAGGAAAGAAATTCAACAAAAGGATACAGAACTAAACTCTAGAATAAGAGAACTCAACCTGATAGACCTATTCAGAGCTCTCCATCCAACTGCAAAAAAGTTTACATTCTTTTCAAGTTCACATAACATTGCTAAAAAAAAGGACAAGTCAAGTTTGAACAAATTTAAACATACAGAGATCACTCAGAATTATTTCTCTGACAACTATGTCATAAAGCTGGAAATCCACAAAAGAAACATTTTTTTAAAAAGGACAAATATAATGAGAATGAGTAACTTATTTCTTCAAGAGGAGTGGGTATTGGCCCAAATTAGAGATGAAATTAGGAAGTTACTAGAAATCAATGAGAATGAGAATACAACATACCAAAACCAATGGGAAACAGCAAAGGCAGTAATCAGAGAATACCTGATAGTAATAAATGCGTATTAAGAAGGAAAAGACACTTATAATGGAAACCCTCACACAAAACCTTCAACTATTAGTTGGGAATGAGTCAACAGAATGATCCTTCTAATAGCAATAAATAAATAAACAAATTCTAAAAATAAGGGTGCATATAAATGAGTGGAAAAACAAAATAACATGGAAGAAACTCAGTAAAAAGTGGGTTCACTAAAAGGATTCACCGAATTGACAAACAATAGGAAAAACCCACAAAATACAGGAAGGAGCAGATGTCAGTATCAAGATTGAGAGATAAAGCAGGAAAATACAGTGGACCCCAATGAAATCAAAATACAAATTACATAGAACCACAAAGGACTATGTTCAAAGCATACAACAATATGGAAGACATGGACAAACACCTAAGAAAGCAAACCCTTCCCAAATTACCTTGTGTAGACATCAAGAATTCGAAAAGATCTATAGCAAAAGAAGAAATAGATGATATTATCAAGGAACTACTATCAGGGGATGATCAATCCTGTGATATACTCACAGCAAGGGTTCAACAGGCAGTTGTGTAGCAATAATTATTATTCATTATAAAATGATATAGAGATCATGAGAGAGAGAGAAAAGAACATTGGAAGTTACATTTTCATGATACAGGCTCATCTCCGCCCCACTGGATGGTCCATGTGGAGAGGGAGACAGGAGAACAGCAGACTGGAGGGAGGCAGGCTAGCACGACGCAGGGTCCTTTCTCTATCTTCTGATAGAGTTATTAATTCCCAAGCTTTTAAACAAACCTCTCTTACCTGACCTATCATCTGTTCTGAAAACTGAAGCTGAGACCCAACTGAAAACTGAGACCCAACTGTGACATAGTTCTCATCTCCTAGCAATTGATGAATTCCTAT
This sequence comes from Nesogale talazaci, assembly GCA_004026705.1. Lineage (NCBI taxonomy): Eukaryota > Metazoa > Chordata > Mammalia > Afrosoricida > Tenrecidae > Nesogale > Nesogale talazaci. The sequence goes on along the minus strand of PVJH01003106.1, from coordinate 74,577 downwards.
ATCTATTCCATCCTCGGTGTTTCTACAAGCCTGTGAATGGGCTGACACCTTCCACAGTAGTAGATGTTGCAAATACGCCTTAGGATAGAGACACATTTCTGTCATGGCTCTCCAGTCAGCAGAGATCCAAACCTCAGACTCCACCAAAGACCTTATTATGCTAATCACATAATGGGTGTCAGGGCCATAGTCACTGATCGCTTGCTTGAGACCTTTTAGTAACTCAATGGAAAAGTCATTGTGAATTCCTTTTGGGTGTCTCCTATAAGGCTGTCTGTTACTAACTCTGATGAGACAAGGCATTCTAAATTCTAAATCTCCTTCCTGAGCTATGCTTTGCTCCACTCATGAGGGTAAGGTGCTTTCCTATTCTTTGTTTCTAAATTTTTATTTTCTGAGCAGAGTTTCTCTACCTGTGTATCTTGAATTTCCAGCATTCTCATGTTAAATCCCTTAGTTTGCATTCCTTTAGATGTAATCTCACTTCTCCCTCCAGCTGCTGGCTTAATTGTTTTACAATCTCTGACATTTTCACTAACCTCTAGGAGAGACCTAGCTCCTCCTCTGACTCAGACTTTTGTTTCTCAACTCTGTTCAAATTAATTTCTCTATTTGCCTGATTTAAGCTAAGATAGTTTGCTTTCTCTACCTTTGAAAGCAAGGCAACTCCTTGGAATTGCTTAACGACCTTGGTTTGGACCTTGGAATTTTCAACTTCTAGTGCCTTATCACCTTTAAGTCTTAGGGCCCTGCAGTGCCCCAAGGACATAGAGGCTTCAGCCACGATGTCTTGCTTAGAATCAGAGGCTTTAGATAACAAATCAATCCCTGTTTCTTCTGCTTTCTCTAAAGTTTCATCAACTATAATATACACACTCACAGAGGCTTTTGCTTGCATTTCTAGATTTGCATAGTTCAGTCTGCTTACTAGAGCTACAATCCTCTTTCTCTTCCTCCTGCAGCTGCTCTAGTACTGCTTTGATCTGTCCCCATAGTCCCCCTGGGTCTATGGGGATCCTTTGTCCTTCTCTACGTGCTTTCCTTAAGTAAAATGCTATCTCAACCCATATCTCTATAGCAAAGCTTCCCGACTCCGGAAAGACAGAATAAAATCTCTTCACAACTTGAAAAAATTTTTATAACTTCTCATTTGTTACTATTATATTTTGTTTTTTCAAGAGGTGGCAAAGGGTAGAGTTAATATTCCAACTCCTTACTCTTTGTTTGACTCATATCTCCCTCGGACTAAAACTCACTTAAAAATTTTACCCTGATTCACCCTCACAGTCTGATGAGGCTACGGCAACAGTTGCACGGGATTTGACTCAAAAGAGACCTCCCATTGAACTGCCTCCACGTATGAGTGCTGTTTATCAGGAGGTGATCAACCCTTTGATATACTCACAGTAAGTGTTCAACAGGCAGTTGTGTAGGGATAATTGTTATTTATTATAACACTGATATAGAGATCTTGAGAGAGAGAGAAAAGAACATTCATTAGAAGTTACATACATATCCTTTCCTGACATATGCTCAGCTCCACCCCGCTAGATGGTCTGCATGGAGAAGGAGACAGGAGAGTGGCAGCCTGGAGGGAGGCAGGCTAGCGCAGGCAGGCTGAATCAAAACAGGCTTTTTTTTCTATCTTATGTCTCATCCCTCTCTCTCTGTAGCCAATATAGGCCCCTAATTCCAGGTAAGGTCATATGTCACAGGAGAGCGCTGTCTTAAGGGCTGTATAGTGATAAGAGGAGTGGTCTTAGGGATGGCTACATGACTATGTGAAGAGGGGAGTGATAAGACCAGACCTTGGACATCTGGAGGTAGACAAACAGGTGTCAGATTAGGAGTCTTTGACCATGGTTCTTGAAGCCCTCCCATAAGCTTCAACGGAAGGGAGTCATCATCCTAACAGCAGGGCAGTTAGCTCTGTTGTGAGACAATACAGAGGTCTCGGATAATTGGGAGCTTCAGAGAGAATAGCTAACTTCCATAGCAAATATTGGTAAACAGTTTACTTAAAATTTAGAGTATATTAATTGTGGAGTATATTAATTGTAGAGTATAGTAATTAAAAGTTCTGTATTCACCACACAGAACTAACAACTTAAAAAAAACCCTTACTCAAATGGCTTCACAGGAGAATTCTACCAAGTATTCAGGGAAGAGGTGACACCAATGATCCGACAAGAATAAAGAACTACAAGCCAATACCTCTAATGAACATAGATGCAAAAATCCATAACAAATCTTGGCCACGAGAATATAAAAATATATAACAAGGCATAGTTCATCATAACTCAGTGGGATTCATACTATGGATGTAGGGTACGTTCCACAGTAGAAAATCCATCAATATTATCCACCACATTGAGACAAAAGAACAAGAATCACAAGATAATATCAGTAGATTCAGAAAATGCAATCATTAGCATTCAGCAGCCATTCCTGATTAAGACACTCAGGAAGGTAGGACTGGAAGTTAATTGCCTCAATATAACGCAAGCTCTATATGAAAGTCCAACAGACAGCATCACAATCAATGGAGAAATATCAGAAACATTCCCACTGAAAAGGGAAACCAAACAAGGATGACCCTTGTCCCCACTTTTATTCCCCATTGCCCTGGAAGACTATGCATATGTCTGGGGAAAGAAGTAGTGAAATTATCATTATTTTTAGATGATTTGATTTTATATATTTGAAGCCCAAAGGCTCCATCCACAATAGGAGTGCAGGATACGATAGAAGAATAGGGTAGAGTGGCAGGATACCGATCAACAAGCAGACATCAATTGGATTGCTGTATACAACTGGCACGTTATAGTAAAAGAGATCAAGAAAGCAGTACTCATCACAAGCAATAATAGAACTATCTAGGGTTATGCCTAACCAAAACTTAAAGACTGCACGAAGAGAACTGTGTAACATTGCAATAAATCAAAAGGAACTTTCACAAATGGAAAAATAGCCCATGCTCATGAATTGGTAGACTCAATATTGTAAAAGTGTCAATCCTATGTACTATAGAGGTTCAATGCAAACCCGATATAATACCAGCATCATTTTTTAAGGAAATGGACAAACTGGGCTGAGCCCCGGTGGCGTAGTGGTTGTGCGCGGGACTGCGGCCCACTGGGGTAGAGGTTCAATTCCAGCAGGGACTCCACAGGAACAAAGGCTGGGCCTCGTACTCCCACCACCAGCGGGCAGTGATGACCCCCCCAAAAAAGAAAAATAAAAAAAGAAATGGACAAACTGATTACCAACTTCAGAATTGGCAAAGAACTCCTCAAGAAAAAGAGTAAAGTGGATGGGTTTGCATTCTCTGACTTTAAACCTTATTATACAGCCACAGTTGTGAAAAGAGCATGTTACTGGTAGAATGCTAGCTATTTGGACGAATGGCTAAGAACAGAAAATCCAAGGCCCTCCTACCCTAAAAATAAAATCAGAAGCAGTTGCCTTCCTCCCCTCACAGGAATCTATTATCTTTATTTATTGTTTCTTTTAAAAATCATTTTATTGGGGCCTCATTCAACTCATTGCAATCCATACATACATACATGTGTCAAGCACATTTGTACATTGGTGCCAACAGCATTCTCAAAACATTTACTTTCTATTTGAGCCCATGGTATCAGCTCCTATTTTTCCTCTCCCTCCCCATTCCCCTTCACTCATGAACCCTTGATAATTCATAAATTGTTATTATTTTTTCATGTCTTACACTGTCTGATGTCTCCCTTCACCAACTTTTCTGTTGTTTGTCCCCCAGGGAGGGGTTACATCTACATTCTTGTGATTGACTCACTCTTCCTACTCCACCTCTCCCCACCCTCCTGATATCACTACCTATTAGTGGTCCTGAGGGCATTATTTATCCTGGATTTCCTGTGTTTCCAGTTCTTATCTGTACCACAGTACATCCTCTGGTCTAGCCATATTTTTAAGGTAGTATTGGGATCATAATAGTGGGAGGTGGGGGTGGTTGTGGAGGAGGAAGCATTAAAGAACTAGAGGAATGTTGTATGTTCATCATGCACTCTGATTGTCTCCTAGACACATATAGCCACTGTGGAGAGCAGTTTGGTGATACCTAAAACAGATGAAATGGAGTTACCACCCAGCAATTCCACTGCTGGGCATATACTCAGAAGAAATAAGGAACAGGCCAGCCATCTATGATCCAATGTTCATTACTGCACATTTCACAATCATAAAGAAATGAAAACTGCCTAAATTTCCATCAACAGATGAGTACATTAAAAAACACTGGTGTATACACACACTGAAGTACTGCACATCCCTAAGAAATAGTAATGAAACAATAAAGCACCTCATCTTGTAGCGTTTGAGGATATTATGCTGAGCGAAGTCAAGCACAGAAGGGCAAGTACAACTTGAGTCCACTGAAGTAAGTTTAAACAACAGAAGCGGCATCGGGGGAAAGGGACTGATTGCACAGTTTCCAGTCTGAGGACTAGATACCCTTATAAGAGCCAGGCCAAAAACCAGGACGGATGTGTCATCAAAACAGAAAAGAAAAGAAAAATATAAAAAACATGCCAGTAGCACCAATGCAGAAAGACCTATTCCACCCCACCACCCTCATATGCCTTTGTTGATACACAGAGGGATCTGGGAAGAAAAATGTGACAAAGAACAGCAGGGCTCTAACCCACCCAGTGGGAGAGTGTAATTTATATCGCCACAGGAAAGGGAGGCAGAATAGATCTCATTCTGGGACTCCAAGCCTTGAGAACAATGTTCCTGTTTGGAGCAGCTCATGCACAGTGAGGACTACAGGGTTGGCCTCCACTCAAGACATGATGTCTCTACCTGAGACAGCAGTATTACAGAGGACAGCACTGAAGATAAAGTGTTGCCAGTCTGATCCATCCACATGGGGGCAAACCAAAAAGGGAATGCAACAGACCAGCAATGGGAACAAAGATATGAGGTCCCTGAGGAATCTCAATTGTAGACTTCTGACTGGGGGCAGGGCTTGGGACCTCATCTGAACTCATTGGGGGATATTCACAAGGGGCCCACACAAAAATGTCTAAAGGTGAAACAGGGTAAGGGGTGGGCACATCCTTGTCTGCAGGGAAAACAATAGAATCTTACAGGTAGTACACTCTTCAGACTCAAATGCTGGTGTCTAAAAGGGTTTAAGTGCTATTAGGTACATGGGTCCTGGGTTTCAGAACCCTGAAAAGTAAGGGATTGGACCAATGGATGGTAGCAGTGGCTGTGTTAAGGGATACTCATCTACTCTGGGTCTGGACAACAGTTAGACTTGGAACTACTATATGTATGGCCTCTCCCTGCCCTTGCCCACCCCCCTCCCCAATCTGAGTGTCTATCTATACAAGATAGGCAGGATAAACAATCTCAAGGAGAGACTAACAAGACTGACAGTTCCTGGGGGTGTGGGAGAGGAGAAGCAGGGAGGGGAGCAGTGAACAAATAACGACAGGGACAGGAGTATAACAAGGGATCTAAAATTGATGAGGAGGAGGGCATAGTGTTCTTGGTTTTGAAATGAAAATGTAACCATGAGGAACTACTGAGAGACAAACGATAGGTACACGTGATGAGGAGCAGGAGGAGTAAGAGGAAACAGAAGAAAAAGAAGAAATAATTAAAAAATGATATAAAGCTATTATGGAAGTTAGGTAATCTGTTGTCAATTTGAGAGTATTAAGAGCAAAGGGGTGGAGTTTAGCCTGTCAATCAGGTTGCAGATTGATGACCTCCTTTGGAGGTGCTAAGGAGATAAGTAGCTCACTGTGAGGCATTTCTCCTGACCAGAGCTACACTAGAGCTACACATGGAGCCACACTAGAGCGCTGCAACTGGAAGAGCCACATGGGGACCCTTGGCAGCCTTGAGATGCTTCCACTGCCACTGGATCCACAAGACTTTCCACCCACTGGTCAGGGATCTTCTTGCATTCAGAGTCATTGCATGTGTTGTGTGAATCTGAAGAGGGATTTATAGATTATTATGGGACATATGGATTAATATCAGACTTATGGACTCGATCTGGGCTGGCATGTTTTCTCAAAATACAATTGCGCTTTTATATAAAGCTACTTCTTCTGCACATATGTCTCTGAATTTGTTTCTCTAATCAACTCAGACAAACCCATTTGTTTTTCTAGTCAACACAGACTAGCACAGGTATACATATAGATATGTAAATATATAAAGATGTATATGTGTGTAATATATAGACACACACCTATTTTATATATTTGCATATATAAATCTCTCTATATATATATATAAATAAGAAAGCAGATGGGCTTTGGGTCTCAACTTAAATCTTACCTCACTATAAGAATGGTTTGTTTGAATAATATGGCATTATATGATACTCACTTTCCTGATACGATTGCCTTCCAAGACAAAATGGATACATGAGCAAGCTGATGGTGCCTGGCTATTAAAAGATATAACATATAGGGTTTTAAAAGCCTGACATTAAACAAGAAGCTATATAGCAGAGAAGCAGCAAAGTCCACATAGAAGAAGTACACCAGCCTGTGTGATCATGAGGTGCCTATACGAGTGTCAGAAATTCAAAATCAAGCAATCAGATTGACATGAAGGAGTGTAGACAAAGTAGAGACCACAAACCCACCTGTAAGGTAACTGCAAAATCCCTCACAGAAGAGTCACATGTAATGGATGATATATCCAGGGTTCTGTATAGGACTGATGAAACACATAAATATTCTCTAGTTCTTTAATATTATCTCTTAGTTTCACCTCACTAATTTTGTGAGACCTACTGTGGCATTCATGTGCTTATGTTAATATTATGATTGAAATGTAGGGGTGGAGTCCAGCCTGTTAATCTGGAGATAGTCATTGAGTAGCCAATGAAGCCTCCGTGTGGACCTGGATAGCTCCTGAGACCTCTGGGAAATCTCACAATATTTCCCTCTTGAAGATGAGAAGTTATCTTCCCCAGTTTGTTGGGAGTTAGTCTCAGAGATGATGAATCACTGACAAGACAAGATGGCAGCATCCGAAAAGCTGGAGGAGCCAGTGGAGAGACCACAGGGCCTTGCCCTGATGGAGCCAGACCTCTAAAGCTGGGGTGGCCACATGGAGACCTCTACCAGTGATGAGTTGCTTCTGCTGTTGATGGACCCTGAGCCCTGGAAGCAAGGAGCCTTGCGGAGACCCCTGCCAGCGCCGGGATTCTGCACCACTGATCTGTGACTTTGTGAGTCGGAAGGAGACTTTATAAACTGATATCGGGTATATGGGTTCATATTGGGCTAACACACCTACATATATCCATTTGTATAATTAAGATTATCCGATGCATGAAATCCAAGAGAGATAAACTCTTCAGAAATAACAAAGAAAGTAATGTCTCCCTGAGAGTACAGGAAGAGATGGGGGAAATCAACCGCAATGATGACTCTTTAATACCCCTCCTGAGAAACAAATAATAGTCTTGTAGGTGAATGGATACATTGGATTATATAAGATTCATCAGAAGAACATATGTGTGTGTGTGTGTATATATATATATATATATATATATATATATATATATATAAAATAAGGGTTCCTGTGAGTCAGAGTGGGGGATGGAAGGGATAAAGGAAAGATGATATCAAAGAGTTCAAGAAGAAAGAAAATGTTTTGAAAGTGATGGTGGCAGCAACAGTTATGTTTGATCTAATTAAATTATGGATTATTATGATATCTCTAAGAGTTTCCAATTAAAAGAGAACATACTTCTGTCACTTTTCCATGTCCTATATAGTTTACTTAATCACCAATAGTTATTAATGCACCTTGATAACATATTTGATTAATTTTGAAGGGAAGAAGTTAGCAAAATTCTTTAATTTCTTCACCACCAGCTTTATTATTTGGTATGCAAATTTGAGTAAAAGTTATATTAACTTAATTTCCTTGAAAACATATAGATATTACCCTATCAAAGACAGCAATGTACTTCGGGGTAGTTTTTGAAACATGCTTTTTCCAATAAATAAAGTGCCATTTATCTTAAATTTGCTTTTTAGATACATTAAATCATTTGAGTACCATAGTAAATCATAATATATATAAATATCTAAGGTGTACATATATGCACATATATTTTTCTAAGTAGACAAAGAACTCCAGTTGATACAACTGGTACTCAAATTTATGAATCAACCACCAAAACCAGTGTTGAAGGTATTAAATAATTTTATCAGCTTCTTCAATCTGAAGTTGATCAAACATGAAATCAAGATGCATTGATAGTTTATGTAATGAGCATGTTTATGTATGTGTGTATGCACTCATTAGATATTTTCTTAGTGTTGTCTTATGAATTGCAATTAACATCTTAGTTATAATACTTTATTTGTAACCAATACCAAGCTAGTTTCAATATTATAGCAAAATTTTGTTCTCAAAATTTTTACTATCACAAAATGCATCAAAACCTCCATAAAAATGTTATTACCACATACTGCATCATTGTATAGCATTTAAATCAACATATAATTGTACCTACTGTTCTATCTGTCTTTAAATTACAGTGAGAGACAAAAAAGAGAATTACAGGCTGAGCCCCGGTGGCGTAGTGGTTGTGCGCAGGACTGCGGCCCACTGGGATGGAGGTTCAATTCCAGCTCACAGGAGCAAAGGCTGGGTTTCCTACTCCCACTACCAGAGGGCAGTGATCCTTTAAAAAATAATAAAATAAAAAAAGGAGAATTACAAATAAAATAACTCATTCTGACTCCCCATGAAATTTACTACACCGATCTTCATTTCATTTCCTTGCTTGACTTCCAGTTATCTTCTCGTGTCTGTTTCTTACAACATGAAGGACCATTATGAGTATTATGTCCTATTTGATGCAGCTATAACAGCAATACCAAAAATAGGTTGCTTGAATGAACATCAATTAATTTTCTTTCTGTTGAAGAGGCTAGATGTCTGAATTGAGGGTGCTGGACCTAGAAAAAGGCTTTCACTCTGTTGACTCTGTAGGAAAATCTTTGGCTGTCTGAGTTGTGCTCCTGATTGATCTTTATCTAGTTTAGAATTTCACTCTCCCATATCTGCTTCTTAAACTTGCTTATGGGTTTTGTTTTGTTTTGTTTTGTTTTTTGAGCATCACTGCCCTCTGGTGATGGGAGTGGGAGGCTCAGCCTTTCCTCCTGTGGAGCCACTGCTGGAATTGAACCTCCATCCCAGTGGGCCGCAGTCCCGTGCACAACCACTAGGCCACCGGGGCTCAGCCCTATACTTGCTTATTAATTTTCTTTATATCTCAAAGGAGGTGATTTAAGATATACCCTATATACAATCATGTCTCATTGACATAGAAAAGGCAACCGATCCGAAATGGCATTCTACCCGCAAGCACAGAATTGGGGATTTGCAACACATTTTGGGGAAGAAACAATTCAAACCTTAGCACAATACTTTAATTATTTGGGAGAACATCTATTCTTGACATGCCTTCTCAGTTTTTATTCAAGAATTGTCTTAATTTACCTTCCATTGAAATATAATTTTCCCAGATATAGAATTCTCCCTTTTTTTTTGCTTTGATAGTTTCTATGTTTTTACTTCAGAGTCTATGGCACTCTGTTGTCTTTGACTTCTAGGACCTCTCATGGGAAACCATCATTCTCAAATTAATCTAACTGAATTTTTATTGCATGTGATTAATTGTCTCTCTTTTGCTGCTCTTAAGATAGTTTCTTTAACATTTAACAGCTTCGTTGTAATGTGTCTCTGTGTGCAGTTTTCCAGCTTATTTTACTTGGGATATGTTAGTATTCTTATATGTGCAATTAGTGCCTTTTATCTTATTGCAAATGTTTGAGGCTATATATTGTTCAAAAGTTACATTTCCTTTACAAAATTTATTGTCTTTTACAATTTTTGGAACACCCCACCCCCACCAAATGCACATATTAGTATAATTTTTGTGACTCACAGTTTTTCTCATTTGATCCTCAGAATGAGTTATCGCAAGTGGTTTATAACCAAATTTGCTGGTTCTTTACTTTTCCAGTCTAATCTGTTGATGAACTTCTTCAGTAATTTTTTTACTTCATTTATTGGACTCGAGTTCAGATTTTTGTTTTGAGCCCCTTTTCATAATTTATATTGTTCTCAGTTTGCAAATCAAGATATACAGTTCAAAGAATTAAGGTAATTTGTGTGAGATTGTATAGATCAATATTAAAGGACTGGAATTTTATTCCACACTTTGATATTAACTATATGTAATAAAAAGCAAACATGATCCTAATTCATAGAGAAAAGAAAGATATCAAACAGATAAGCAACAGAAATTATATTCTATCATATCTGTTGGCCAAATGCATTATTATGAAGGGAAGGTCATTGGTAACCTGGGGACACCTGGAACAGTACGCTAGGTGGATTCTGTGAGCATCAAATTAATGGGAAGCACAAAAAAGAAGTGAGATTTGAATGACTCAAGTATGAACAGGAGATGGTAATTGAATGGGACTCATGTTTTTGCCAGAGAAAAACAAATGCTCTGATATGATAGCACGTCTTATTGAATTTGACTAAACATGAATTTAAATTCACTGTATCTGGGAACAAAACCATCATATTTTTCTAATTTTTGTAGATAAAATTGAATCTTCTCCAAGCAGTGCTGTTTCAGGCTAAGTCTTGGAAGTCTTATTCTGCAGGTCCCAACATTTCTCAGGAAATTGCTAACCTCACTTCAGAACCATGGTAAGGCTGCGTCAGCCACGTTTGCCTCCTCACTCTTATGTCTCTGCAGTACCGCTACTCTTTCCAGTAGCCCACGGAACCACCCATTTTTTCTCTCTCTCTCAATTTGCCTCTGAAACTAAAAGTTCAGACCTCCCTGGGGATCCATTAGGGCTAGCCTGCCTTCACTTTCAGTTGTCAGTGAGGACTACTGATTGGGGTTGTTGTGTGTTAGAAAGCAGGAGTCTCATGTGAAGATTGCACTCAGCCAATAATCAATACTCTACCGGGGCGGGGGTGGGAGAGCGGTTGACAGCATCAAGGGCAACTCACCGTGAGGTCTGGAGCAGAGCATGACACCTTCTCTCCTATCTGGAAATTGTGGGTTGCCAGACTGTTTGCAAACTGCTACAGCAGGAACTGTAGGTAGAGTCTATTCCCCCAGAGTCCAGGCTTCTGAAACCAAGAAGATAAATATCCCTGGGGATCAGTTTGGATGTAGCTATACCCCCTTCTATTAGCACGGAAAACTGTTTACTAAAGCTGCTGTCTGCTAGAAAGATGACATCTTTAGTAGAGGCGACACCCACCAGCAGCACATTAAAAGGAGGACTTTTGCAACAAAAAAGACGTCATCCAGGTCCATTCAGAGTATAGCAATCCCTTCCTCAAGGGTTAACTGTCAGTTGTTGGTCTTATGCAAACTTATACACAGTATTCCTGCAGTCAGGAGGTGACTCACCTGCCTTGAAACTGCTTTTCCAGCCACCATAGAGCCACTAGGGCCCTGATAGCCCACAGACCAACAGCACAGCTTTCTGGGAGATCCTTCTGGGGAGGTCTAGCCCTATCTCTTCCTGAAACAGAAAAAAGTTCGTCGGTGCTCCCCTGAATGCCATTTCTAATGTCAGCACCTTCTTTTCCCAGAGCAGGCAAAGAAGTGTAGGGGAAATCTGGAGGACATCATCTCTATCTAAAGGGGGCATGATGGAGGAGGGTTTTTAAAATACATTCTTGCAGAAGCAAAAAAAAAGAATAGAGTATTAACCATTGAAATGAGGTCTCCCTCCCCTTGTTGGAGATATGCATAAGCCTAGAATATCTTGCTCAGAGCCGATGTCAACCTGGCTGACACACTGACCACACAGTTTGTTTTCCAGTGTGATGGGGAGACATTGAAAGTTAAAAAGAAAGATGTTGAACTTCCAAATCCTAATTAAAGCGGGGATGGAGACAGAGCTATGTGTTGGGCTAGGTCCTCAAGAGGAACAAAATCAGTGATTGATATATCCGTGTGTGACTATATATAGCTCACACAATTGTAGAAGGAGGTAAGGACAGATGTTAGGCCGGAGGTTTCTCCTGACTCACAAACCAGCACGGGTTGATGAACCCCAAAGCAGGAAGATGAATCAGGAAGCGGTTCTTGGCTCAAGTTAAAAAAAACTCAAGGCCGATGAGTCAGATGCAAAGTCAGGCAAAGCAAGAAACAAGCAAGCTGTTCACAGAATCAATGGATGTAGAAATTAGGCTACACGCCTTGAAATTTGCTTTCCATTGCATTGGGTCTGTGATTTCAGTGAAGGATTGTAATGCACTCTAGTTTTCTTACAATGGATTAACTGGTCAAAGGAGATATAAATGTTTTGGCCCATTTAGAGAGATCTATGCACATACCATTTTTGACATCTCTTTGTCGCTAATGTCCAATCACAGGTCTTTGACCATGTCCTTCCAAGTCTTTTGACCATCCAGCTAAATGATTGGTCACCGTCCAGGATTCAGTAAATATTCAGTCACACACACTGACCATTTCTACTCCCAGGAAAAATGAACAACCAGAGGTACTGCTTAAGGATATGCCCACTGGGATATTTCCCTCCAACATTGTTTCTCAGGGAAGTGCCATAAAGGGGCTGCTGCTGTCCATATTGAAGGATGTCATGCAGAACCATCTGTGAACAAAGCTTGAGCTTTCTCTTTGGCTGTGCACATTAGACTTTATGATGTCGTGGGCCAGGCAACACTCACCCCGTTCATATCGGCTACTGATGTCATGGGGTAACTTGAAGGCTCTTGGTGAGGGGTTTTGTGGCTCCTAAGGTCCAGTGACAAGCCAAAAGGCGTTTCTCAAAAGAGTAGTAGTTATCTGCAGAGAATTCAGGCTTTAACTCCAAAATCGTAAGGGTCTGCCCTGTGATTCACCAATAAGGGCCTGCCAAAGACTCTAAATTGCATTTCTCTCTGCCACAGACACTTCAAGAAACATTGGTTCAGCTGGATCATATGGTTCAAGAGTGGCTTATAGGGAAAGCTGAATCTGTTATAGAACTTTCCCTTGTTTGAGACCAAAGTTAGCAACTTTTTGATTCACTAAGTTAATAGGCTGGAGCAGCATATCCAAATGAAGATTATGTAGCCTCTAAAATTGGAAGAGGTTCACCAAGCATTGAACCTCCTTTTTCATTATAGGAGAGGTCATCTGCAATAACTTATACTTCCTTTTGGTAGCAATAGTGATCTTGCCCTCACATCACTGGAACCCTAGAAATTCCATTGAGGTAGAAGGCACATGAATTTGTGAGGGTTTCCCACCCTCTAGAATGCAGACAACTTATCAATAAGTCTTAAGTCATTGATACGTCTACCTTACATGTTCAAATTGGCAGAATGTCGTAAATATAATGGACTGGAGTAATAGTTTATGGAAGGGAAAGGTGGTTAAGGTTCCAGCAGACTAGGACATGACATAGCACTAGAGAATTAATATAACTCTGAAGGAGAGTTATGAAAGTGAACTGTTGTCCTTGCCAGCAGAAGACGTAATTCTTCTTGTGATCCTTTGAAACCAGAACCAAGAAATAGACATTGGCTGTACTAACAGTTGCACACCAGATACCGATAGACGTATGAACTCAATATTAAAATAAGCAAAGCGCTTGACTAAACATTTCACCAAAGAGGATATTCAAATGGCCACCAAACACATGAAAATATGCTCAGTGTCACTAGTTATCAGGGATGGGAATAAAGACCATGGCGACACACCATACATTTCCATTAGTATGGCTAAAATAAAAAACAGCAACAAATACAACAGACAATAGTAAATGTTAATAGGGATGTGAGGAAATGGGGATACTTACCATTTGCTAATAGGAATCAAGCTGGCATAGCTGTTAGGGAAAAAAATGTGACAATTCATACACAACAACAACAAAACTAAAACTGAACCAACCATTAGCCCCAAACCAAACCAGTTGTCTTTTTGGCGGTTCCAATCCCTAACAACTGTGCGGGACATGCTAGACCTTCCCCTGTGCAGTTCCAAGACTGTGATTCTTTACAGCAGTAGAAAGCCTTATCTTTCCTTTACTGAGCCCCTGGGGGCGGGTGTGTGTGTTAACTGCTGGTCTTGTGGTCACCATCCCAACTTGTAATCCAGTAGTTCCACTCCAGCTCTGTACCTGAACTTTAAAGCAGAAATTCAGAGACGTGTATAATCATGTTCGCTGCTATACTACTCACGCTAACCAAAAGGTGGAAACAGCCTGAAAGCTCATCAACAGAGGAGTGGATCACCCAAATGTAGTAAATACATACAGTGGAATGCTCCCCAGTCAGTAGGAGAAATGAAGGCTTGATGGGTGTTACAATGGATCAAGCTGGGAGACAGTATGCCAGATGAAACACTAGATCACAAAAGGACAAATAAACCCACCCCTAACTTAGTAACCAAGTTAGCTTCCAAAGATCAAGTCACTAGGTAAAACTTGGCCTCATGTATAAATGGAAGATGACCACCTCAAATCCTAAAATGGTGGCAGACTACATCGTTACATATCTTTCAAGTGTCATCATTATGTAGTTATAAGCCTGCCCTGAGAGTCAGAGATCACCCAAGTCGACATGTAACCTTAAGCACCATAGTCAGTATTACACTCACCTCACACCTCAGCAGCATTTGTTATTGTCAGATGCATGTTCTTCTTGTGTAAAAGAGTCATAGTATATTTTTTACAATTGTAAATATAAAATGATATATAAGGAGGCAGTTAATAAATGAGTTGTAGATGTATTTTTTATGTACAACAACCTCACTTGTACAAAAGAGTAAGAAAAGATAAATGTATAAAGAGCAAAATTTATTAGTGTTTCCAGAGGTGAGAAAAAAGGGCAAGGGAGGTCAAGAGTGATGGAAAGACTGGGTTGATTAAGGATGGGATTACACACCAACTAATTGCCCTTGCTATCAGTAAATTGTGTGCCAAAATACACAATTGTATAATACATTTTTTTAAAGTTTGACACAACTTGTGTGGTACATGCCTTTACAACAACAATGTAATGAAGCTTCTGTGGCTGACGGACGAAGCTCACTTCTGTGGAGTCCATTCCAAGTGGACGTGCCCCACAGGGTTTCTGAGACCACAGGTCTTTCTGGAAGCAAACAAGGTCATGCTTCCCTCACAAAGTGGCTGGTGAGCTGACACTACCAACCTTTCCGTGAGCGGTTCAAGTCTAGCTTGACCACACCACCAGGGCTCTGAGGGATTGGTGGGTTAGTGTCATACAATAACTAAGTGATAGAGTTAGTAACCACATCACACCATCTGATTCTGAATTTTTTTCTGTTGCTTTGTTGGGGAAAGAGGCTTGGGAGAGGTTCACGAGTGGGAAGGAGCCTACTGCAAGGGGGAGCATCCATGACTAATCCCATGGGAAGTTTAGAACCCTCAAAAACAGACTTTGCTCGCTAACCCAACATTTGACTCCCATTCTAAAAGATTTAATTTTTAAGATTTATTAGGAGACAACATTCACTATTGGTTTTTCAATGGATTTCTTTGTAGCCGACCCTCAAAGACTTTGGAAATCTAAAAGGGGGCATTGGGAAGTACACCACATGTTACAAGGAACTTGTCAAAGACAAAATGATCTTCTTATGAGTAAAAGTTTCCAGGAAGGGTTTCTTTGATTTAATCACAACGATACCTTTCTTTCGCTCTCTACCAAGATCTTCTTACTGCCTCAAATCATTATCAAACCAGTCCTCCTAAGAACCTCCAAATTATCTTGGTTTCTGCTCATTCCGACAGGACACACTTATGCACAAAAACTATTGAAGCATTTCACTTCTCCAGGTTTTTATTTTCATTCTCATAATGTTTGTCCAGAAATTTCCATCAGGTGGTCAGCTGCCTGAAACTCCCTGTGGCTGTGGAATGAAACTGCAGCCATTCCAACACTTGTCTAAAAGCAGAGCTTGAAATTCCGCCCCTGGGTGTGGTGAGCTTCAACCATCCTAGTTTGTTGAACCCCACGCTCCTAGCACTGCTGGTTTGTATTGTCCTGCACTGTATGACTCTTCCGTGGGCGTATTCTTTGGTGAGGACCTGTCCTTGTTTCTTCTCCTTTTAAGAGTATTTCCTTTTGTGGAAGGCAGGGTATGTCTCTCTCTCTTTTTCCCCTTTTCATGAGGAGTAGCTTTTTTCACTTGTGGATAAGAAGTTAAAACATCAGAACCCTCCTCCTCACCGCACACACCACCCCTTTGAAAGATGGCACAGTTAGATAATAGAGCCGAAGTCTGAACCGGGTCCAGGACAAGCACAACTCAAAACAAGGGCAGCCTTCACAGGTGAAACAGGACACCAGTGAAACCAAGAGGCTGAGTTTCACTTGCTCTGTGTGACCAGAAAAAATGTCTGCAAGGAAACAAAATACATAAAACACTGTGGGGCTTTCCCCTCCCTTTGCAAATGTCTCTCGAGCACTATTCCTATTAGCTCAAAGATACAATTCAGTGGGAATAGATATGAAAATTATGAAATAACCACTCCAAGGTAACTCGTCTTCTTAGTTCACTATGCTTCCCTGAAGACATAGACTACTGAATGAAGGATGTGGCCATAACCCTGGCCATCTTCCATTAAAGTGTTCAGCCTCAAATAAAACAGGAAGGAGCTGTGATAGTGATGGTAATGGATACACAAGACCTCAACGATCACCTGGCTTCATGAAGTGGCTTTGATAATATAAATGATGGTAGGTAACTCACATTTCTTTTACATAACTCAATATAGTCTTTACAATAGCTACCAGGATGTCACTACAGCTGGCAGGAGAGTGCAAGTGACTTGGGACCATTGGCAATATTATTTCATAGCATTAAGTCTTCTATGAAAACTTTCTTGTGCTACAATTTCCTCACCTATAAAGGGGATAATAATCGCAACACATATATCATAAGATTTCTTATGAATATTAAAAATCTCAACAAAGTTCTTAAGAAAATGCCAGGTTTTGTTATCAATTGATGTTTTCAAACAGTGGTACAGTTAATGCTTTCATTTAATGGTGTAGTGCTTACCAAGCACGGATTTCCTTTTAAAGATGCCCCTACAGCTTCAATAGACAATGTCATTTTCCCCTTGCTCTTCTCTTCATTTAGCGAAATCGCTGATTTACGTTTCGGTGCAAACAAATAGCACAGAATAATCCTTCATATCTGTCTAAAGATCTTGAGGTTGTCTGTTCTGGTTCCTCATTTGAAAATGAAGAACAAAGTTCCCTGGAAACAGCACCAATTTTATTTTTAAAAGAAACTCAAGCTAAAGCCATAAACACAATGTTCTTTCTGAATCCTTGAAAATATCACGTATGTTTTCAATTCTGCGGATCCTCCTCTTTTTAGATTATCTATTAATTGTGTAAGAAACAGAATTCTTTTTTACAAAAATTCTCAACACCTTTTTTTTGGTATTTGTCTATTTTAAAGAGAAGATTTTATTTTTCAATAATACATCAAGGTTCCAAATGGTCACTGTCATTGAGTCCATTCTGGCTTATAGTGACCCCATAGGACAGGGTAGAACTTCCCCGGTGGGTTTCCGAGACTGTAACTCCTGATGAGAATAGAGCCTCATTTCTCTTCCGTAGAGCAGCTGGTGACTTCAAACTGTAACCTTAATGTTAGCAGCCTCATGTGTAACCTACTGAACCATCAAGACTCCATGGTAGGAAGAAGCATCTGCATTTCTTCTTGTTGCATCTTTTCCAAGTGAGAATGAAAACTAAGGTCAGGGCTGAGACACTTGTTAAAGCCTCATTTTTTTTCTTATGAAGGAGGCTTAGTTTAGTGGTTTTGAACCACACTGGCCTGGCTTATAAGGTCTTCCTTAGAAGCAGGGAGATTTTGGACTTGCTACTTAATCTCTCAAACTCTGTTCTTTTCTCATTTAAGATGAGTGTTACTGGCTTTTTGAACAGTCCCTGATATAAAGTAGGCACTCAAAGAAATGCTGGAAATTGTTATTCTTTTCAAGACTGATTTTCTAGAGCACGGAATAAATATCTTTCTCTTTAAAAACTTTTGAGAGGACACTTGGTAGCATAGTGGTTATGCGTTGGGCTGTAATCCTCATGGTGGATAGTTTGAACCCACACAAAGCTCAGCAAGAAAAAGACAGACTTTTCTACACCCCTCAATACATACTCAGAAACCCACAGAAGGGTCACTAAGAGTCGACCTTGACTCAAAGGGAGTCAGTTGGTGATTCTTTGTTTTGTTTTGTTGTGACCTAGATAGATATTGCTTTTTAAAATATCAGGTTTCCATACAATTCTTACACATTTTGTTTTGTCTCATTGTTTACAACCCCCATAATGAAACATGATTTATTTTACTTCCTCATGTATTCTTTCCACTCATTTCCTAATTCTTTGGAACTGTGTCCTTGGGTAAATACTCCACTTTTGACCTCAAATGGTTGATGATGCTGAAGTGTGCATATCTCAGTGGTGTTCCTGCTTCTTGGTTAGAACCTATATTGTTTGACTGAAAATTGAACCCTGGGAATGTTCCTGCCCTGGGCTCACGGGTGCTTCGTAAAAGCTCTACCAAGCTCTATCTGACCAGTAGCCGCCACCACCACCACCCCACCCCCTGCATCACTGCCCGGGTGATGAGCAAGCCCAGCCTTGCTCCTGGAGAGTTGCTGCTGGATTTAAACCATCAAGCCTCTGGACCACAGTCCCACATACAACCACAGCGCCAGCTGCCTTCTGGTTTTATGATTTTAAAAAATCATTTTCTTGAGGGCTCATTTAGCTCTTATCACAGTCCATATATGCATCCATTTTGTTAAGCACATTTGTATATTTGTTGAAATCCTCATTTTCAAAACATTTTCTTTCTACTTGAACCCTTGGTATCAGCTGCTCATTTTTTCCCTCCCTTCTTCATAAGCCCTTTATAATTTACTTTTTCATATCTTGCACTGACAGAAGTCTTCCTTCATCCATTTCTCTGTTTTCCATCCACGCGGGAGGGAGGTATATGTAGATCATTGTGATCAGCCACCCCTCTCTTCTCCCACCTTACCCTTACCCTCCTGGTATCAATATTCTCATTACTGGTGCTACAGGGTTTATATCTTCTGGATTCTCTGTTTCCAGCTTTTATCTTTACCCATGTACACACACTGGTCTAGCTGGATTCATAAGGTAGAATTGGGGTCATGGTAGTTGGCGGGGGGAGAGAAGAAGCACTGAAGAATTAGCGGAGAGTTGGATATTTCATTGGTGCTCTATTGCACCCTGACTGGCTCCTCTTTTCCTTGTGATGTCCAATTGTCTATAGATGGGTTTGGGGTCTCCACTCCACTTCTCTACTCACTCATTCACATCAATATGATGTTTTATTCTGGGTCTTTGATGCCTGATATCTGATCCCATTGACACCTTATGATCTCACAGACCGGTGTGCTTCTTCCATGTTTGATTCCACAGCTTTCGCTCACTCTATTGGCCTTCTAGTGTGACCACTGAAGGCCCTTGCTTTCAACTACTAACTGGAAGGTCCGAAATTTGACACCCCCATACTGCTTTGTTGGAGAAAGATGAACCTCTCTACTCTGATAATAAGTGATGAGTTCAGAAACCCACAGAGGCAGGTCTACCTGGTCGTATCAGAATCAGCTCAATAGGAGTGAGCTTCATGTGGTTTATGAAGCGCTATTGGAGAGGGTAGCCAGGAACCATCTAGTTTTGCTGATCTCAAGGTCATGGACACAGATGTTTACAGATCCATTAGTCTAATTGTTCCATGTCTTTTGGTTTTCATCAACCTTCTCACCTGTGGACAGGGAGCCCTAAGAGTTGCACTCAGAGGTTGAAGCACAAACTATTAAAATGTCAGTGGCACAAAGTAAATATCTTGAGTTTAGAACCGCCCATTTAAATTGAAATCTGCTTTAAGATGCCTAGAAACTGGCAATCACCATTTAGGTTGAGTCAATAAAATGATTACAATTGCTTCATTGAGCTCCTCTGAACTTGAACAAGGCTAGAAATGGAAATGTTGGTTTCTACCCTGCCATACTTAACTTGAACATCCCTGGTTTGGAAGCTCGTTACTCTCAAAAAGAAAAGTAATTTATTAAATCAATTATTGTGCACAGATCAAACAAGGCTTCATTGCTAACGACAGGATGGACTATCACTGATGCATGAATCCCTTTTTTTCCTCTTATCTTATGACCCAATTAACAATTAACAGTGACTGATTTCCAGAAAGAAAGGGTCCTCTTTGTGCTGCTGGGTTTTCTCAGCAGGAGTTAGAAATGATATATTTGACAGAGTTTAGTCAAAGGGGGGAAATGACCAAAAGCCTCCTGTTTTAATTGGGTACAAAATACATTGCAAAATCATTATATAACACCCACATATTCACTGAATTTATGTAGAAAATAAAACATTTCACTTCCGCTAAATTTGGAGAGTTATGAAACATATTAGAGGTGTTTTTTCTCCATTCTCAAAATGCATACACCCTTATCTCTTTAGTTAACATTTATAATGTCTGAGAATCACCTTTTGGGGGATAAGTTCTCTTTTTTGAAACCCAAGTTCAGCTCCACTGAAGCTTTCTGCACCAAAGTCTGTTTCCCTCTTTCCATAGAGTGACCTCCCTGCCAGGTGGAGAGGCCTCCAGCTGCACTGTGTTTTAGGGGTTTTCTTTTTTTGAGAGTAAACCACATCTAGAAACTGTAAAAGTATCCTCCCAACAGGAAAAAGAAATTAACTTGTAATAATGAACAAACAATAAACCAGATGAGATGGTGGTTGATTGAAAAAGTGGATCCATATTCAGAGCCTCTCTTCTGCTTTGTCATAGAGATACACCGGTCTTGATCGAGTTGTGATCTTGGGCAATTTTGTGTCATTGTTCTCTATTCCTTTCCTAGTGCTCCCTTACCCCCCAGCCACCAATAGTCTCTAATATTTCTGCCACATTATTTCTATATTATTTCTCAAAGTAAGTCCCAGATATCAGTTATTTATATCTCTCACCATGAAATCAAATCAATGTTAGTCTTCTGTCATCAGTGCATACATTTTAATTGGATTAATAGTAGCTAATAGTGCTGAAGCACTTACATTCAACAAAAATGTGTGAGTAATTTTACATGTCTTATCTCATTTAACCCTTATAGTCATTCTGTGAAGTAGATAACATTACAACTCTTTTTTTTTTTTTACAAATCAATCAGCTTAAGGAAGATAAATAGCCTACTTACAGTCATCAGACAAAAATGGTCTGAGTTCAGAGCCTGCACTCTAAGTGACGATCTTAATTGTAAATCTCAATGGTCAGACTGACAGGTGTCAGGACACAGAAGAAAAGGCGTGGGGATGAGGATGGAGAGTCCCGCAGGCTGAACAAGCCTAGGCTGATATCCCGTGTTCTGTCTTAGGCATGAATGAATGGGCACTATTTCTGGATAGAGGTGATAATACCATTCCTACCTTCCATGACCACTTAGCCTTCTCTAGGAATAGGAGAAGTACCGTGTACTGCCAGCCTGGGAAAGAACGGGCTGAAGAAAGCACAGCAAAGTATCCCAAGGCCTGTTCTCCAATCCCCGTCACAGATTTCTTTCTGTCTTTTAGCAGTGTGCCCTTATCAAGTTGACGCTGACCCATAGGGGCCCCAAAGGACAGGGTAGAACTGCCGCTGTGAGTTTCTGAGGCTGTCACTGTTGACAGGAGAAGAAAGGCCCACCTTTCCCAGCCGAACAGCTGGAGGGCTTGAACTGCTGTGACCTTGGAGATCACAGACCCACTTCTACCCATGACGCCACCAGGGCACGTATGCTAAAGGCGTGTATACTCTCACGTTTGTGTAGGAGAGAAAAGAACACGGACCTCATTGCCAAGTAGGAGCGAACACTCGGAAATGCATTAAAGTAAATGGCCATCAAACAGGATAAGCAAATGGAACCAACACTTTACACAAATTCAGGCTTTATTAAATTCAGAATCATTCAAACTTCCAAATGAATTTAGGAAGGTTAAGTGGGGAACACAGCCACCAGCTCAGAACTCCTGGAGGAAAACTGGGATTTTGTGGCTTGTGTATCTGATTTTTTTTTTTTTTTTTTTTTGGAGAATGAAGGTGTTGAAGGGCAAACCCGTTGGTGACACTGGCAGAGAAGGTGACTGCTCCCTGGACAGGCAGATGCCCCCCGCCCCCACCTTACCCTAATATAAACCCTCACATGGTTTCCTTGTGTCCCTGAGAAGCAATTTTGAACAAAACACGTTTCTCTACACTGAAGAGGAGACTGGCTCAGCTGCACTGCTTGATGCCTATCAGAACAACTCCTCATGTGAAACCAATACCCAAGCATCCCAGGAGCCTGTGTACATCCAACTCCCAGAGTGGACTGCACTGAGAAAGGGAATGTGGATTAGAGATCAGATCACACTGCATGTTTGCAGTAGTAACCTTCTGGCTGTACAGTCATCTCTGACTCGTGGTCACCCCATGGGTCACTTGATGGTTGACACAATACTTCATAGGGTTTTTGATGATAATTTGGAGAGGGAAGTAGGCCTTTCTGTTTGGGTGGACTCAAATGAACAACTTTTCAGTTAGAAGTTATTGAGGACATTAATGGGTTGCACCAACGAGGAGCTTCTTTAACAACAAAAAAGGTACGATTGAAAAAAGTTACTCTCTAACTGTAAAAGTACCATCAGGATCACAGGCCACTTCCCAGGTAGAGGCAACCTCGACCAGTGTCTAGGCACTATAATGGCCTAAAGAAAAGCAGCTTTGTCAGGACTTCTGCTAACCAAAGGAACAATTTTCAACCTGTTCTCTAAATCCCACCAGTTTTCTCCTAAATGGCATCAGCTGAACAGCAAAACACTGAAGAGTTAGATCAGTGGTTCTCAACTTTCCTATTGCCGAGACCCTTTAATACAGTTCCTCATGCACTGGAGACCCCCCCTCCCAACCATAAGATTACTGTTATTACTACATCGTAATTGTAATTTTGCTATTGTTATGAATTAGGTGAACCCTGTGAAAAGGGTCGCGACCCACAGGTTGAGAACCACTGAGTTAGGTGGATTCCACTAACCAGTGTGCAACCTAGTAAAAATTTAAGCAAAAGTGAAAAAGATACACCTCCAAATTAAAAAAGAAACATACTGAAAAACGAATGACATATGAAAGAAACAGATGATCTTCCGACCATGTGTTAGGTATTGATAAGTCTGCCAAGGGGCTCTGGTGGCTCAGTGGGTTCTGTCTTGACCTTAGAACCACATGGTCTGAGTTTCAAACATGCCAGTTGCTCTGTAAGAGAAAGATGAGTCTGTCTGCTCCCAGAACACTAGATCCCCCAGGGGGAGCTCTAATCCATGCAGCAGGGTCTCTACAATGTGTAGTAGAGTTGACTGAAAGTCAATGGGATGAGATTAAGCCAATCTTGACTCGTAATAACTACACGTGATGGAGGAGAATTGCTCCATGAGATTTCACATGTTGTCCTCTTTATTAGAGCCGATCACCATTTTTCCACTTAACAGAGTCACTAGGGGAATTTCAACTACCACCTTTAAGATTAGCAGTTGTGTACGTACCTGTCACACCACTTGGGTTCAGCAGACAGACATGCATATTATAGCCATGTATTACCACAAGTGATAGATAAGATATGTGACATCTCCAAAGAAGTACAAGCCCTGGCCACATTCCAAGGGAAAATCCACTTGTACCAAATTAAGGCAGACCAATGAAGCTGGTAACAGTTGTTCATGGCTTTTAAAGATGCATAGAATTAAAGACCCTGGACATGTCAATGCAGTGATCAAAAGGTATTTCAGTTAATTGATTAGCACAGATTAGTTGTTGGGCATAATGAATAGTATTTAACCACATGCATTTAGCCACAGGTTGCAGAGCAGGAGGGAAGAAAGATGTCAGTCTAGGACATTGTCAAGTGGAAGGGTGAGGCCCACGGTGATGTTTGTAGATGGGAAGAATGGAAAATTAAGCTGGAAAACTGTTTTAAACCCTCGGGCAAAATATCATACCTCACAAAGCCACACCTGAAAAATACCTATTCATGTCTTTGTTATTAAAACTTATTTATTGCTATTTGTTTTTAGTGTTTTAAAATAAATATTCAAATCATAAAATAGACTACAAACTCATTGTTAACAGATGAATCATCTCTTCTTCAGTATTAAGACTATCTACAGCTGATCCCGATTAAACCTAGAAATGTTATTTGAACCTTATGTGGAAACACAATTATGGCATGTTGAAGATTACAATCAAAATTGAACACTTCAGTTGGGATAGAAGACAATTCATTGGGGGGGGGGTGCGGTCACCAACTAACGATGTGACCTTGGAAAAGGTGTCCTTTTCTGTAAACACAGGGGTTGGGTCCGGTGACTACTAAAGGTCCTCTTCGTTCTCATTTTCTTATGAATTGCACATATACTAGTTCAATTCGAATTACTGGTAAATCATTCTATCTCCATATATGACATGGGTCAATCATTCTTGATATAAAACCTGAAAGAATTCTTCGTGAATAATCCCTGGGAAAAAATTCTATCAATTGCTGAGAAACAAGAAGCAAAATATTTCACTTTTAACTTCCCTCCCAGTCTTGAGAGGAATCCCTCTGTCTCTTCATATAGAAACGTTTAGTGGCTTCAAGAAAGAAAACCTGGTTAGTCTTACAGAACTGAGAACATGCTTCTTACAAATGAAAAGGAAAGTGGACCTCTCCCAAAGTATGGGGAACAATTCTGTAGACAATAGAACTATTTTCTCTGGAGTAAAGGACTGTGGGATTTGTGGTGTTCCCTGCCATTCCGGTGCTCTGCTGTCCAGTTTGACACAAATGGTGACATCTCTTCCTCACTTTCTTCCCCAGATTCATACTCCTCGTTTACAGCATGAAAGCGTTGTCTGGGCCTCAAAGCTGCCCTTTGCTCTTCTTGGCTTGTATTTCTTTGATAACCAAAGCTGAATGGTGACCCTCCTTTGTGAATGTTCCTCAATGGGAGAGTTTCTTGTGGCGGCCGCCTGTCCCAACACGGTCTTCTTGGCGACTGTGCATTGAAAATGAGGGAACGGGATCCCAAATCACTGCTGTCGTCACCTAGAAAAACACGGTAATAAGGTCAGAAGAACATAGGCAATATATGAGAGTTCAGAGTTAATAGATGGCAAGAATTTCAAAGGGAGCCAAAGATTTTTTTTGCTTGTTTGATGTTTTTAAGTTCTAGCTCTTAGAGTCAACTTTCTTATCACTATATTTTCCCTTTCCAAGGTCAATACCCAAAGAGAGTGGGATTGCGTTGACATTCCTGAGTCCGTTTTCCTCACTTGACATGAGAGTATCAATTGATCAGATCAATCTGATCTTAGAATAGTGGATATTATCCAAGATAATCAGTGACACCAAGAAAACACAACAAAAATAAAGGATATGTGGTACTGCTTTATAGACTTAGTTGAGTTTATGTTGGTTTGTTCTTGCATCAGTGATTCCCAGAAAGCATTAAGTCTGAGTTTCCTACACTTAACTTCCAAGTAGGCAATGTTATAGAAGCAGAGATGAAAAGGACAGAGCACAGTGAGCTGTATAAGTCAAATCAACAGTAACTAAATGTGTTTGTCAGAAAAAGGTAACTGAACCAACACATGGTGACTGGCATACAATGGAGCAAAAATTAAGGTTGTGTGTCAAGGTGGCTAGGGCAGGATTTTCAGTGGTTTGGCAGTGAAAAGGTAATACTCCCTATGGTGAAATCTAACATATACTAACACAAACAAATCTGCTATTGATGGATTCATCTGCTAGCTATTAAATGAAAGGAAGTTTCTTTCGGGGGAGTTGGCCTGGCTTACCATATGCACCAATGCTATGGAAAGGCTTGTTTGCTTTTCACTGGGTCTGAATTCTGCATCTGGCATGTCATGTGACCTCGGGTTCTTTAGATTAGAGTCAATGGCCTGCTGGACAGCCTGCCAGCACCGGGAGTCACCAGTAGGTTGTCATCTTACCTGACAACCTTGGATTCATTTGCCTCTGTAGCTAGAAGAATGTCATCTACACTTCCAATCCTGGGTTCATCAGTCCCTGAGACTACCACCAACAAGAAAGTGACCAGCTTGATAGCCAGTCCCTGACTGCCTCTACAACCCCCAAGCTTTTTCTATAAATACATATATAGGCTTTATGTGTGGAAAGTGTAGGGTTTTCTATTCTATCGGACCTGGCCTAAGACATATGGCATTAATACTGACAACATTTAAAAAAAATCACAACTGTCAATTCTGAATCATTGTGGCCCTAGAGGGTAGAATAGACCTACCCTATAGAAATTCTAATGTTGTAATCTTTATAGAAGTAGATTGTTTTCTTTTTTCTCTCATAGATGCCTGGTGGACCGAATTGCCAACCCTTTGTAGCTTAATCATTGTGCCACTAGGACTCCTACTGCAATAACTGCTATTTAATGAGAAGTTACTGTGTTTCTGTCACTCTCTATACCATTTTACATATGTCCTTCAAGATGAGTAAAATTTTGGTTAACATTTCATTGATAGAGAGGCTGAGGTTTCTCAAGGTGACAAAGTGAAGTCATTTTTTAACCAAGCCTAACCATAAGGCAACATATGTACACATAATGCTTGACATAATTGATGTATGCATTGCTAAAAGGGTTGTAACCTCCCCCCCCCCCCAATGATCTTTTAAGTAAAAACAAAACAACAACAACACAAAACAACCTACAATCTCTCAGGGGGCCACGAGGGTTGAGGTAGTGGGGAAGGTGGGGGGCGGGGCGGGCAGAGGGAGGGAGGAGGCTAATCCCAGCGGCTCGATGGAAAGTAAATGTCTAGAAAAGAATGATGGAATGTATGCATGAATATGTTGGATACAACTGATGTATGGTTTGTAACAAGATTTGCTAGAGCCCGCAATGAAATGATTAAAAAAATAAAATAATTGAAGGAAAAGAACTTGGAGATCAAATTTCAATGAAACCTCGGACAGGCCTATAAAGTGGCGTATTACTACAACATCTTTGCTATAGACCTCCAGAAGCAACATAACAGAGAAAGAAATCTTTGTAGTCGGTTATCAGGAAAAAAAAAAAAAAAAACCCTGTCACTGCCCTGTGGCTATCCTGCAATAAATGGGAGAATGCTGCCATTTGAGGTGGCAGGGTAATACAAGGAATCATGGTCTGGTCCTCGCTCATCCTCACACTTTGTGCCGAGGCTCTGTGTCAACCTATTTCTCTGCGGGGTTTCTTCAGTAAAGGGCATTCAAGGACAGAAGTTAGCAACATCCATTAAGCAGAGCTCTAGAAACCTGAAATATAACCATTCTCCTTTTCGCTCTTCCCATAGGTTTTAGATCTGTCCAAGGGTACAAGAGGAGTCCCAAAGCTATGCTTATCTGTCAAGAACAAGCTAGGTCCTGACTCTAAGAAAGAAGGGAAAAACAGGAAAGAAAACGTTCTCCAGCTGAGCCCCGGTGGCGTAGTGGTTGTGCGCGGGACTGCGGCCCACTGGGATGGAGGTTCGATTCCAGCTCCACGGAGCAAAGGCTGGGCCTTCTACTCCCACCACCTGAGGGCAGTGATGCCCCCCCAAAAAATACCTCCCCAAAATGTTCTCCAAATCGCAACTCGTTGATTACAGGATGATTGTTTTAGGGGACCATCTCTCTTGGTATTCTCAGTCTCCTTGAGCCCTTCCAGCCATTTTTTTAATGGCAGGCCACTGGTATTGACAACAGCAGGAGGGACACCCAGTGGAACAGGGATAGGCTATTCACTTTTGGTGATAAGTGACTGAAACCTTATGAAGAGCAGAAAATAATCATCTGATACAGGGTGGGTAGAAAGCACACAAAATATTACTGGAGAAGAAGAATTGGCTGAGGAAAGTTTTCAAGATCTTCATTTGCTAATAGAGTGTGATGCAAAATGAGAAAAATGACCAACATCCATTGACAGACAGGATGTGAAACGTACAAAGTCTGAACCCGGGAAAATCCAGTCCTCAAACTGTGAGATGAGACTTTGGGATTTGTTCTTGAAGACTGAGTCACTACACTTGATGGAAGAAGTTATTAAATCAATGAACTCAACAGAGAAAATTAAAGGGCAGTTTGAATGACAAAGTAATTAATGAAATGTGGATCTTGGGTTGAAAAGACAACCTTCATAATTTTTCAAGCTAAAAGAACTGAATAAGGGGCTGACCCCCAGTGGCATAGTGGTTGTGCACGGTACTGCAGCACACTGGGATGGAGGTTCAATTCCAGTTCCACAGGAGCAAAGGCTGGGCCTCCTACTCCCACCGCCAGAGGGCAGTGATGCCAAAACAAACAAACAAACAAAAGAACTGAATAAAATTCCAGTCTCTTGTTGCAATATTGAAGAATTCTATTCAGAAAATATTGATGATGCAGTAAGCATCAAAAAAAAGAAGAAGAAATGCACACAGTCACGGTACCAAAAAGGGATGGACTCTTCAAGCATTTCAAGAGGTAGCATATTATCAAGAAATCTTGAAAATATGAAGGAGATATTTAAAGTATTTAAGGAGGAGGGTCAAATTTTAGTAAAAAATTACCATCAGTAACTGACAGATCATCAATGGAAAGGAAATGTTTCAACAAATTGTTACAGTGCTGGGAGCACTCGATCCCAGCAGCAAATTTGGCAGACAACTTGCAACAGATCTATATTCCAAAGAAATGTTATCCAACAGAACATGAAATTCATTAAACAATATCATGAATATTACACACCAGTAAAATTTCACTGAAGATCATTTTGCCTGGTGGAGTTTGATCAAGTGCAAGGTAGCCAAGAAGAATTACTGAGAGCTGAATGAATGTTGAACATTATAGTGGGACAGGAGGAAAGTAAAAGGAAATAGAGGAAAGAAATTGGAGACAAAAGACATGGATAGAGGCATAAATATAGATACACACACACACACATATATATATATATACATATATATGTGATAGTTACATGATCTGCTGTCAATTTGGGACTATTGAGAGTGAAGGAGTGGAGTTTAACCTGTCAAGCAGGTCACTGCTTGAAGACCTCATTTGAAGGCACGAAGGACATAAATAGCTCACCGATGGCAGGACACACAGACTCTCTGCTTGGTATTCATGGTGGCAAGACACATAGAGCTATGTTAGAGCCCTGGAGCTGGAGGAGCCAAGTGGAGACCCATGCCAGCACTGAGATGTTTCTACTGCCACTAGATCCACAAAACATTCCACCCACTGGCCTGTGATATTCCTATTCCTGCATTAGGTGTCATTGCATGTGTTAAATGAGTCTGAAGAAGAATTTAGAGATTGTTATCTGACATATGGACTAATATTGGGCTCATGGACTTGATCTGGACTTGGTTGGAATGTTGTCTCAATATTCAAGTGCTTTTGTACATGAAGCTGTTCCTTACACACATATGAATCCCTGGATTTGTTTCTCTACTCAATTCAGACTAATACAATATATAAGGATAGGGAAATTGGTCTATGTACATATATATTTGTATATTAAGTATCAAGGTAGCTGATGAATATTGCTCTCTCCTCCCCACCCCCATTATCATGACCCCAGTTCTACCTTATAAATCTGACTAGACTGGAGTATGTACACTTCTACAGATAAAACTCTCAACACAGAGAACTCAGAACAGACAAATCCCTCAGGAACAAAAATGGAAGCAGTGCTATTATGAGGGTAGGGGTAAATGGGGGGAGAAGAGAGAGAAAGGAGGAACCAATCACAATGCTCAATGAACTAAACCCCACCCTCACCACCACCCCACCACCATCCTGAGGGGGCTGAACAACAGAAACGTGGGTGAAGGAAGATAGAAGATGGCATAAGATATGAAAATAATAATAATGAGTTATAATTTATCAAGGGTTCATGAAATTGGGAAGGTGGGGAGGAGCTGATTCCAAGAGCTCAAGCTGAAAGAAAATATTTTAAAAATGAGAATGGCAACATATGTACAAATGTGCTTGATATAATTGATATATGAATTTTTATAAGAACTGTAAAAGCCCTCAATGCAATTATTTAGTTTTAAAAAGGGAAATAAAATGATTCAGATAGTTTATTGACAAGGAGCCTCCAAAAATTCAAGCTGGGTTCAGAACAGGATATGAACTGAAAGGTGTCAGTGTTGCTATCAGACAAGTAGTTGCTGAAAGCAGAAAACAAAAACAAAAACGGAACTTGCGGTCATCCAGTTAGTGCTACCTCCATTTCCCTCTGGGGTTTTCTGACACTGAAACTGCCTATGGGATGGTAAGACCAGTCTTCCTTCCTCAAAGCTGGTGATGGTTTGCAACTGTTGAACCTACAGATTGCAGCCCCCTGGGTCCCCACCGACGCCCCTGTCTGAAAGCAAGGGAATCCAGGATAGGTTGACTTATTGGCTATGCAAAGCTATGCAGTTCAGAGCAAACTCTGGACACCATTTGGAAGAGTGGAAATTAACAAAACCTTTAGTTCTGCTAATGTGAAGCCTATACATATGTCCCCAGAACATTACACAGAACCAAGGAGTGCTAAACGGTTTAAAATCAGGGAAACTGCACAGCAGCGCAGTAACATGTCGTCGTCGTGATCTAATGTGTGTGCTGAGCAGATAATCTGAGAAAGTGGTGATACGAAGAAGTGCTAGGCATCCGGATTAGAGAGTTTCCTGAAGTATCGGCAGTAAGCTGACGCGACCTTCCGTGCTTGAAAGGGAAGAGGATTTGAAGCACTTCATGCTGAAGATGAAAGGACTACAGCTTTCAAGATGAATTGCAACTCACTGTTAAAAATAAATAAGTAAATATATACCCTCACAAGAGGATCAGTACACAACAGCTTGATAAACAAAGATTGACGCTCTCCAGGACTTTCATTTTATTTGTCTTCACGGTCAATCCTCCTAAAAGCTGGAGTCAAGAAATCAAGCGTGGGTGTCTGCTCTAGATGGCCTCTTGTCTTGAACAGTGAATAGTGAGACAGTCCTTGACTCAGGTGTGCCTGAGGCAAGTCAGGATATTTTTAATCGCCTTATGTGCACGTGAACACTGGACAATAAACAGGAAACAGTATGAAATAATTGTTGCATTTGGATTATGGTGTTGGCAAAGAATATTGAAAGTACCATGCATGGCCAGTGAAGCCCTCCCCTCCCAAAAAAAATGTCTTGGAAAAACTATGATTAAAATTCTCCTTAAAGGAAGGATGGTGCTTTGGACATGCTATCATGAAAAAAGAAAAAAGAAAGAAAAAAAATAAAAGCAGTCCCTGGAAGAGGATATCATGCTTAACAAAGTAGAGGGCCATCTAAAGAGGAAGACTCTTGAAGGGGTGGATTGACACAGTGACTTTCACAATGATCTCAAACATGACACTGTGAGAAGGGAGAAGGAGAGGGCGGCGTTTCTTTCTGCTGTACAGATGGTCACTACAAGCCGAACCTGACTTGACAAAGCTAAATAAGCACTGGTAAAGTACATCCTACTTCATTACTTTTCCTTTCCAGGTCGCTAATCTAATCTGATGCTGAGCAAATTTGGCATCTGTTATTGCATTTGAAAGAAGGCAGCCTCATCAGGACTACGTTTGCAATCCCAGTCATTTTTGGATTCTTTCCTGTAGAAGTAACAGGTTTGCCGTGCTATCTCTTCTTTTTTGAGGGTGCCTACCTCTACTCACATTTCCAAGTCTTCTGTTATGTCTTTCAAGAGTTATACAAATAGCTAATAGAAGAACTTTTGTGACATCTCTTTCTTTTCACTGACTGACAGCCATACTGCAGAAGTAGGAAGTACCAACGCGTCCTTTTTTTCTTTTTTTTTGGGGGGGGGGGCGGCATCACTGCCCTCTGGTGGGAGTAGGAAGCCCAGCCTTGCTCCTGGAGAGCTGCTGCTGGATTTGAACCCCCAACCCAGTGGGCCGCAGTCCTTCGCACAACCACTATGCCACCGGGGTATTTTACACCTTTTACTGACAGTACCAGTGTTATGAAAGCATGAAACAAAATGACCTTTTCAAACAAAAAGACCTTCTCAAGTATTAAATAGCCCTCATCTTGCTGGAATGAACTCCCCATTGCACCGGTATGTTATTTTTTAATGATCTCCATGATATTCATTGATGCTTTGCTGGGTATTTATGTATTGGTGCTCAAATGAGACTGACATGTATCCCCTACTATTGTCGTCCTGGGATACCGATTGTCACACTATTTTCATTTCATAAGAAGTAGCTGTGAGACATTCTTGTTTTCTAGACACTCAAGCATCATGAGGCGCACCAGATTTAAAAATATGTGTGTATAAGTAAATCTATTCTACTCTTTGAGACTACTGCTCAGACTTACATAACCTTGTAAATTCCAGAGCTTTCCCAATGAGCCTGCCCTTAGGGCATATGAGTTATTACCACAGAACGTTGAAGCAAATTCCATAGAGAGTCCATACTGAAACTGTCTCTCTGCTCTCTCCCTACCCTTCATATGCTTTTTTGAACCCTTCCCTCCCAGGGAAAGTATCCCCTGAGATACTTAAGTGACTGTGGGTGTGAACCAGATCTGGTCAGCGGGGCGTGCACAGACAGGAGACTGACAACCAGGACAAAAAAGCTTTGTCAAGGACCAACACATTGATGGACAGATCACTAGGCCAACTGGAACAACATGTAGGAACAAACAGACAAAGCACTTTTTAGACAAGAATTGTACTCCTGCTCTAATGCATATTCATGACCGTTCCTCAGAAATATGTCGCCTGTTTTAGGACTACCTCAATTTGCTTCTGAGTGTACATCTGTGCAAAGCCTCTTGTTCTCAGGGGTTTTCCTGAAGAACTCTAGTCCCGGCTTGCTCCTTGTTTGATCAACCAAAAATCCCCATCTTTCACTGTGTGTGTGTGTGTGTGTAGGAGGAGGAGGAGGAGGGGGCTCTTGGGTATAACAGCCTCACATCTGCTGATTTTGAAAATTCTCTTACCTTTTAGTGTGGAATAGTTGCGTAAAAATTAAGATAATACTGGCTAAAAGACTGTGGGTTGGGAAATAGGTGATCTGATCAATTAAGCAGAATTGAGAGTCCAAAATTATCTCAGGGATATGTAGGTTTAGTCTGATGAATACGGAATTTAATCTAAGAGGAAAAGGTGACATTATGATAGTAGTATACACATTTCAGGATATATATAGATATACACATACATATATATGAACTGTGGTTTTTGTAATTATTATGCAAAAGAAGCTTCAGAAGCATTGAAACATAAATGTGAAAATTAAACCATGAATACAGGTGAATTATATTTGATTATTCTATAAATGGTGTGATTAATCAGAATGAATGAAAATCGATAAATGGAAAAAGATATATAAAACTAAAGATAAGTTGGAAACTTGAGGAAAACTTATTCGCCACAAAAATGGAATGATGGGTTTTTCAATAATATAAAGAAGTCTTCAAATTAACTTAAAAAACCCCAACAACTGGCTGAGCCCCAGTGGCCTTAGTGGTTGAGTACGGGACTGCAGCCCGTGGACTTGGCAGTTCAAATCCAGCAACGGCTGTCAGGAGCAACACTGGGTAGCAGCCACGACCACCAGAGGCAGTGATGCCAAAAAAACAAACAAACCAACAAATAGGAAACAAAACCAAAATACATATTAAGGCCCAAACAAAAAATGCCCTGAATGTAATACAGTTATTTAAAATAATATAAAAATACATTTAAATGCACTAAAAATAAGATATTAGTATGAAAACACAAATTAAATTCTCATATCATATAATAAGTGATGGTAAGTGTTCTGAAAAACAATAATTTTCATAGATTATTGATGAGGCAATAAATTATTGATGCAATGTTTTCAGAAGACATTTGTTCAAATGTCTTCTGAAAACATTGCATCTATATATAAATAAATATATATAAATTATAACAGTCTACAAAAGTCAATTCCAATATACTGAGGAAGTAAATGGCTCTTAGTACAATGATCAATTACAAGTGAAGTAGAACTGATTACTACATATCACTGTTTTATATTTTTAAATTTAAAATACTTTAATATTTATCAATAAATAATTGGTTAAATAAGTTATAGTGTTCCTATATAAATGTTATTCAGTAAAGCAGATGACACAGGACTGGAGAATATTTTACACTCTGACAGAAACTCATCATGAGTTGGAGCTAATTTGATTAGCACTATTGTAAGTGCTAGTTGTATATTTATTAACATAAAAATATGTCCACAATATACAGTTAAAAGAAATAGGCAAGTTATAAAATCACAAAACAGCAAGTTAACTGACCCATGAGACTGGGGGGGGGGGCAGCATTGGAGACACAGTGTGGGAATACTGCATGGACTGGTCCCATCACATTGAGGCGAGGCACTGAAATCATGAAGCAAAGCAGCAGGAGGAGCAGAGAGATGAAACCACCAGGGAATACCAAAAATAAAGTTGGGAGACAGAATGTGGCATCCTATCAGACTTAACTGGAAAACATTCATAAAGGCCAACAAACAGGCTTTTGCAATTATTTTAGTGGTTTTCTTTTTATTGTTATTTTGTTCTTGCTTCTGCTGTTGTTGTTATTGTTTGGTTGGTTTGCCTTCCTTCGTTGTTTGTTGTTTTATTTGGTTTTGCCTGGTTTTGGCACTTATTAATGTATTTGCATATCTATCTAAAGATAGGCAAGAGAAATAATTTGGAGATGAAAAGAATGGGACCAATGTTTCTAGGGGAATATGGGAGAAGGGGAGGTAGGAGAAGCAAAGGAGGGTGGTGACCAGCTTGGAGAGAAGGGAACAAAAAGTGAAATAAAATCAATGGAGGAAGGGCATAGGATGCCTGGTAGGGCTCAATCAAAGGCAATGTAGCAGCAAGGAATTACTAAATCCAAATGAAGGCCAACATGATGATGGGGCAAGAGGGAAGTAAAAAGGAAACAGAGGAAAGAACCAGGATAAAAAGAACATTTATAGAGGCCTAAATACAGGCATGTACATATGAAATATGTGCCCACAACACAGGGAATAGAACTATGTACTTATATCTATATACTAAGAATTAAAGTTGCAAATGGACATTGGGCCTAAACTCAAGCACTCCCTTAACACAAGAACACTTTGTTTTAACAATCCAGCATTCTGTGATGCTCACCTTCCTGACAGGATTGCTGAAGACAAAATGGGTGCATAAGTAAATATGAAGAAAGCTGATGGTGTCTGGCTATCAGAATATATAGCATCTGGGGTCTTAAGCCTTGAAGATATACAAGTGTCCATCTAGTCATGTGGTGTCAATGGGATCAGGTATCAGGTATTTAAGACCCAGAATAAAACCATATTCAAGGTACAGGGGTGGTGGGGTGGGTGGGGGAAGCATGGAGTGGAGACCCAATGCCCATTTGTAGACAATTGGACATCCCCTCTCAGACAGGTCACAGAGAAGAGATGAGCCAGTCAGGGTGCAGTATAGCTCTGATAAAACACACAACTTTCTAGCTCTTTGGTGCTTCTTTACCCCACTACCATGACTCAATTCTACCTTACAAATCAGATTAGACCAGCGCATTCACACTGCTAAAGATAAGGGCTCACAGTACAGGGAATCCAGGATAGATAAATCCCTCAGGGCTAACAAGGAAAGTAGAGATACCAAGAGAGAGGATCAGGGGAGGTTGGGGGAGAAAGGGAAACTTGATCACAAGGATCAAACTAGAACCCCCTCCCAGGGGGACAAATAATGAAAAAGTAGGTAAAGGGTGATGAAGGATAATGTAAGATATGGGAAAAATACTCTATAAATTATCAAGGGTTCGTGAGGGATGATGGGTGGTGGAGGAAGTGGGAAGAAATGGGAAGTAAATATCAGGGCTCAAGTGGGCAGAGAATGCTTTGAAAATGATGACGGCGGCATATGTGGAAATGTGTTTGACACAGTGGAGGAATGTATGGACTATAATAAGAGATGTAAAAGCCCCTGAAAAAAGTATTTTTCAACAAAAGATTTAAAGTATCAAAAAACCAAAGGGATGGCTCTACCTTGTCTCATAGGATTATTATGAGTTATCATGGATTCAATGACATTGAGTTTGGTTTGAGTTTTTGAGTTGAATTTATATGAATTTTCAACATAGTTTTAAATTTCAAAAAAAACTAGGAAAATGAAATAGATAATATGACATTTGATATGATAGATATGATAGATATGAAATAGATATGACATTTTATATATTTATGAATATATGCACATACATATATAAGTATGCTTCTTTCATTAATATTCCACATTAACTAGTTAAGTTGAATTATTGGCATTGAGACTAACGAAGATAATTCTCTAATAACAGAGAGAGAGGAAATTTGGGGAATTTGCGTAATATGTAAGCTGTACATAAATTCTATAAGATCAAAGAATTGACCCTCTTATCTTGACCGCAAAGGGGTCAATAAAGTTATGGTTCTTGGGCCATATCTTACCCATTGCTCTTTTCTGTAAGACCTAAGAATAGCATTTGCATTTTTCAATGCTAAGACTTGTAAAGAGGAGCCATATTTCATAATTAATTTGTTATACATTAAAATTCCACTGGTGGGTAATTGGTCACCCCTTTATAGGGTAGTCATGGGGAGGAGACAGGCCAGTCAAGGTGCAGCCAGGCAGTGATGATGCATACAATTTCCTCTATTTCCTGAAGCCTTCCTCCCTGCCCCCAACTATCATGGTCCCAACTTCACCTTACAAATCCAGATGGACTGGAGAAGGTACACTAGTATAGAGGGGAGCTGGAGATATGGGGAAACCAAGATGAATGAGCCCCTTTGGGCCAATGGTTAGATTGGAGATGCTGGAAGGGTAGAGAGAGGGTGGGGTAGAGAGACAGAACCAACTGCAAGGATATACACACAAGCTCCTATTTGAAGGACGGGCATCAAAGGAGTGGGTTGGGGGAGAGGTCAGGCAGTGTAAGATATGACAGAGCAATAACAACGTATAAAGTATTGAGGGTTGGTGGGGAGGAGAGAGGAGGGGAAGAGGGGAAGGGATGGAAAAGCCGATACTAGGGGCTCAAGGGAAAAGGCGGACTATTGGAGAACAATAATAGAAGTGGACATGTGAGGGTGCTTGGCACAGTATGTTTATTTATGTATTGTGAAAAACAATGTATGAGCCCCCAATAAAATGATTTTAAAAATTCCATCATGAACTTGTTCTTAGTACCTTCACATTGTACTTGATTTTTATCTTGTGATATACAATCCATGAAGTCATACCTGATCCTTTATAGAAAGCACTTTCTAACCCCTACGGCAAGAGTGCAGAGCATGCGCGTTACCTGGGAGTTGCACAGCACGGGCATCTCCTCTCGCAGACTGAGGATTGCTGTAAGGGAAGGAGAGGTAGCGGATGTTTTTGGTGCTGGCCTGTAAGTAACAAATAGAAATAAAAAGCAGAATTACTGATGACACTCAAATGTTTCACATAGCAAATAAAGTCTATCCTGAAGCCTTGTGTGTATATTACTGCTTTCTGGAATGCTTCAACCTTCGATGCTCATTTCCTTTCCCTCCCACAATAAAATGGACTATCATGAGTCTCTCAAAACTACAAACTGATCTTCACTGAGCTTACAGATTAGGGCCTGCTCTAGACCAACGTGCATCCAAGTCATATTGGCAGGAGATGACCTTCCACAGAAAGAGGGCATGCACACAGAGGGTTAGGTGAAGAAGAGGGTCAGGTGTCTTGGCAAAAAGGCACTTCTCCTTACATCTTCCTGACAGTAATAAATAACAAACCCTTTAGAAACAGATGCTCTGGGCCCTGGATCTTCTCCTAGAATGTTCTGTTTAAATACCAGAGTGTCTGTCCCTGGACACAGCCCAGCCTGTATGCCCCAGCCACAAGCCCCTTCTGAAGTACAGTTCATTAGTTAGTCTTCCTTGACCTCAGGTTCTGAAGGTCGAGACCTGAAAAAGGAGGCGGCCTTGGCGCCTGCACTTCTGTGTTTCACTGGAAACCAGGTGTTGTTTATTATAATATCAATGGTAGTCTACCCAAAGAGGCCCTGTACAGGAACAAGCCCAGCTATCGGGTAGTAAACATTTGCTAAGCAAAGGAATGTCCCAAGAAAACAGTCCAAATCAGTACCGGCGTTCCCCACGGGAGACTGTGCCCTTTCCTCATGCTCTCCCTTAAGGTGTTCTGGCGACGGATCAGAATCTCCTTTGCTTGCTTCTCACTTGATTGGGGTTTGAGATTATATTTGTTGTAGGACAGGGTCTGCAGAAAGAATGGAATGACAAACACCTAAGAACGTCTTCAGTGCAACCATTAGCCTCAGGAGCTACCGGAAAAAAACACAAGCCAACCAACACAGAGCAGGAAGTCTTCGGAGTGATCTGGGCCGATTGCCTTCTGTGAGAGATCAGCAAGCCCTGTGGGAGCAGTCCCAGAGATTGAAGGCATGTGACCGATAGTCCTCCATGAGGAGGGCAGAGGTCTGTTTGGGACCCATATCTCTGACTCTCTCAGAAATGAAGGCTGTGTGGTTTTTTTTTTAAGGCTAGAACAGTGGTTCTGACATTTAGCTAAAATACCAAAATAGGTGGCACTTTGGGTACTCCAATCACAGTTATTATTTTTTAAACTTTGAAATCAAAGGACACGAATAGATATCTACCACTTATGTCAGCATCATCAATTCCAAACGTTCTTTGAAGTAAAAGCATTGTTGTGAAGGGCGATTGAGTAGGTCCTGATTCACCGTGACCTTATGTGCAACATAAAATATGGCCAGGCCACACTCACACAATGACTGACATATATGAGCCCACTGTGTCAGTCCAGCCCCTTGTGGGTCCACTCTTTTACACGGACCCTCTACTTTACTCCGCTTGATCTCCTCCTGGTTTTTGTTCCTCCTGCCAACCTGTCCAAGGTACATGAGATGAAAACTTGCCATCTTCACTTCTAAGGCTACTCCGCTTGATCTCCTCCTGGTTTTTGTTCCTCCTGCCAACCTGTCCAAGGTACATGAGATGAAAACTTGCCATCTTCGCTTCTAAGGGGCATTCTCACGCTACTTCTTCCAAGACAGATTTGCTCATTGTACGGCAGTTCAAGAAACAGACAATAGTCTTGGAAAACTATACATATGTATGTATATATATACACATATATACACATATACATATTCTTTATTTTCCAGATGTGGCAGATGAAGATTCCTGGTGGCACAGGGATTCATTGCTGAATGCCTAACTGAAAGGTCTGAAGTTCAAAGTCACCAGACTCTGCAGGAGAATGATGTGGTTATTTGTCTCTGTAAAGATGCACAGCCTTGGAAGCCTTACTCTGTCCTTTAGGACAGGTGAGTCAAAAGCGACTCCATGGTCCAGGACAAGAGCAACCTGTGTGAGATGCTGCAGTATGCACTGAATTTCAAAACAAAAAGAGGATGTTCAACTTCTGGTCTTCAAAATGCTTGCTATCTAAGGGAAAGTCAAATGAAAAGGCATATGAGATGTCAAAGTCAGCGATGAAGTCCTGAAATATGAAAGGAATCACAAGTGTACACAACAGTGGGTCTGAATCCAGTCTGGGAGTGGGGAAGGTTTATTCAAGTGAGCTGAACCTTGACGGAGTGGAACAAAATCAGAAAGAGTGAACACGTGAGCCAAGACATGCAACAACTGAGTGACTGCACGGGACACTTGAGTAGAGCTAGGAACTGATTGGTCTTCCGAGAACAGCGAAGTCCTGCCCAAAATGGAGTTGGAAATGAGGTGAAAGGGGCCGGGGCCAGGCCATCGGCACCCTGCAAAGGGTCGAGGCACCGTTCTCAAGACCAGGAGACTCCATGATGGAGACACGTCCTCTAGCGAATGTCAAGAGATATTCATTGGGATGAGGAAAGAAAATAATAATATTGCTATTTGGGTTCATCCACTCGGCACGTGCAGTTAAGCTTTGTGAGTACATTATCACTGGATTTATAATGGGGCCCTCAGATGGTTCTTACGTGAGATAATCGAGGTTCTCATCTGAACAGA
This sequence comes from Nesogale talazaci, assembly GCA_004026705.1. NCBI lineage: Eukaryota > Metazoa > Chordata > Mammalia > Afrosoricida > Tenrecidae > Nesogale > Nesogale talazaci. Next base: position 34,359 of record PVJH01003106.1, on the reverse strand, counting down.
GGAAGCGGTTTATAGCAAGGAGGGGTTGGCAGTGCTGTTCTCATTGTTTCATTTGCTTTCAGTTTATTGCTTGTGTTTCCAGGTATCTAAAGCAGCTATTTGTGACCTTTTCCAAATAAGACCAACCTCCCCCCCCATCATCATCTATTATTACTCATCAGGACCCCAAAGGGAGGAATACAACTGCTCCTTCAGGTTCTGAGATTGCCAATCGTTCTGGGAGCAGGCAGCGTCCTATTTCTTCTGCTGAGTGGCTGTGGGCTTGAACTGCAGAAGTGGCAGGGAGCAGGCTAATGGCTCATCGACAGCTCCACCAGCACTCTGAAGTCTCAACAAATAGACTATTATTTTTAAACATTCCATAACCAAGTCGTGGGTCTCAGACAAAGGGAATTTTTTTTTTAAATGGTAAACTGACCTTTCCCTTCTCCTCGCCAGACATGCTTTTTAAAAAATAGGTGAGCGATGTATAATTCACATAGAATATAATTCAATAGTTCAATAATACCAAGAAAAGTTGTACAATCATTACCTCAATCAATTTCAGAATGCTTCCTTCTTTCTTGTACTTACTGTTTTTACCTTCCCATTCCTGCTCTCAAAACCTCTCCTGCCATACCCCCAAGAAAACATTAATCCAGATACTGTCTCTAAAGATTTACCCCTCTGGACTTACCTCTTCATTATTATATCATACCCAGTGAAGCATACCAGACAAAAATAGCAGCAGCAGAAACTAACAATAATAACAAAGGAAAACAGATCAAAACCTCAACGGGAAAGAAAGCGGAAAACACTACAAACTAAAACAAATGTAAAGTGGGTCAAAAGAGAGAACAGAAGATAAGATGTTAAATTTTAAGCTAACTGCATCTGCCATCATCTTTCCAATGCAGTCTTCATGAAGCAAAACTATTCACATCCCTGGTCTACGGCAGGAGGCAATTCACTGAAGGCTTAATCCCTGTGGGGACCTTGCAAATGTCTTGGGCTTCAGCTGCCATCCGTAGCCTTCTGTAAACCAGGTGTTCACAGTTTAAGCTCTGCTCCTCCTCCTCCTTCCTATTTGAATCATAGTATTTACAATCGTTGGCTCATGCTGGCTGGTTTGCTGCCTCCACACAGACTTAGTTGATGCTTCATTTAGATGGCTGTTTATTTGAAGACAAGCCTTTAAGGCCTGGTTATATTTTAACAAAAATTGGGATGAATAGAATTTCTATTTTGCCTCACATGAAGCTACTCATAAATTTATCTGTTTTACTCATCTCTATGGAGCACTGAGTCAGAATCAACATGATGACAGTGAGTTTGTGGAGGGAGCACAGTCAGTCTTTAGTCCCTTTAATTCTACTCATTAATGAAGAAGTTGGTGATTTTGCTAAACTTTTTTCCCCCACTAAAACTTGATTTCTAAAGGAAAAAGAACCCTGTATTATTCAATGTAATGTTCCTAACATCTGGTATACTTTAAATGTGCATTAAATATTTCATAAAAATCTAGCTAGACCAGGGGAGGTACACTGGAGTCAGAAATATGGGGAATTTAAGATAGACGATCCCTCAGGACTAGTGGTGGGAGGGGTGATACTGAGAGGGTGGAGGGATGGTGGAATAGAAAGGGGAAACCAATTTCAGGCATCTACATATAACCTCCTCTCTGGGACACGGACAAGAGAAAAGTGAGTGAAAGAACATATTGGACAGTGTACGATAGGAAAAGGTAATAACAATTGTAAATTATTCTGGGTTCATAGGGGAAGGGAAGGGAAATATGGGGAGGTGGTACTGGGGGCCTAAGTGGAAGGAGGATGCTTGGACAGTGATGAAGTGTGCAAATGTGGTCTGCATACAATTGATGTATGTATGGATTGTGATGGCAGTTGTATGATCCCCCAATCAAATGATTTATTTTTAAAAAAGGAGAGGTAAGGAGGAGATTATACCAAGGACTCAAGTAGGAAATATCAGGAAATGAAGATGGCATCATGTGTAAAACTATGTTTGATACAAATGATGTATGGAATGTTATGAGCTGTAAGAGCCCCCAATAAAATCATTGAAAAAAATAGAATGATTTATTTTCTCCTTTGAATGTATCTATCTTTCAAGTGAATTGATAATTTAGGTGACCCCCCCAAATTACCAACCAATCTTTGACCTTTCTTGAGGTTTGGCAATTTGTTTATTTGTAAGTTTAGAAAGAGTTTATCTCAACCTCCATTCCCCTTGTGTGTCTCTACAACTGTTTCTGAGCTGTGCCACAGAGAAGCAGAATCTAGAACCTACTCCACAAATAAATCCTTGCTTCTTCACCCAGGAGTACGCTACACTAGACCTGACTAAGAGAAGAGGTCCCCGTCAGGAGGGGCCAGAGCCTTCCGATGTGCCAGACACAGGGAAGCCAGCTTAGTTTGGGGATTCAGCTGTTACTCAGAGTGAAAACCTGCCTCCTCATCTTCAGGATGGTGTGGTGTCTTTCAGAGTGTCAACAGTGAGAAATGCCCCAACAGCCAGCCCTGCACTGGGAGAGGCCAGTGGTCTATCACCCAGGCTGAATGGTACCTAGATTGTCAATTGTCCACTAGCCACGAAGTAGATGTATTGGGTCACATTGGTGCATACAGTTTGCCTTCACAAATGTAGGTAGACCATGATGAAGTGAGCAGACACATGACCTTTGTAAAAGATAAAAGGTTAGAAATGCAAAGACCAAAAGAGAAGAGACCCATTCTCTTTTCATAATAAAACTGGAGGCAGGAAACAGAGAACCTAACTCTCCTCTATTTATTAATAACATTTTCCTCATTTCCCCATGGTGGTCAGCAACAAATTCTTTAAATGTAGTCTATGTGCTTAAACTTGGAGACAAGAAGAAATTCGGATGCTGTCTAACTTAGATGCTCTTAAACAGAGATTAAATAGACATATAAAAGAAAAGAACAGGTGACCTCCTGGTCACTTGTGCCAAACGATTAAAATACAGAATGGGAAATTAGTCTTACGTAGTGTATATTTGGGTGGAAGATCTTCATCTTCATTTCTGGACCTTTCCCTGAATTTAACCTTCATCAACATGGAGAAAAGGCTGGATATTGGGTGCCCTTTGCATCATCATCTTCCTCACTGAACCACAAGCACCTTTCAGACCAAGAAGTTTTTAATCTACTCACGTAAGGCAGAATGCAATAGCCTTGATGAAATGGTTTTACTTGGTATAGTTTGAAAGCCGTGGAATTTAGTGTAAGTATTCTATCGTTGCTTCAGATCCAGGTTTGTGCTGGAAGAGTCTTTTCACTTACATGTTCTCTGAATCATTGACTTTTCTGATTGGGAAGCCAGACAATGAACACATGCATAGTTATATAGATGTGAAGTTATGGAACAAGCATTGGTTAGGGGTTGAACTCTAAGTTCTTAATCTGAATTTGTTCTGGGACCCTGAACAGCGAGGGAACTAACTTCCCTAACTAGGATTTTTTTTAAAACAATTTCTGTGTCTCATCAAGACTAAGAACTAAGACACTGAAGCAAAGGTTCTCACAGTAAGTTAACAGAAAATCATGCTCAGAAATAGTGATAGGCAATTTAATTCTCAGGCCTGAAAAAGCTGGTGATTTCAATTTGATTTCCAGACATCAAAATTTTATTTGAGAAAGTCAAAGTTTCAGAAGAAGTCACACAGTTCCCCTTAGAAATATTCTTCCACTCTACAGGAGACCAGTTTTCAATAACGAATTTATTCTCAGTACTGTTTCACTTGTGTTAAGACTTGTCGTTTTGATGTTGTACTCTAACCTCTTTCAGTTTTCTAAGCCCTATCATGGTCAGTAACCTGGAAGCAACCTGACTGCCATGAGTGTCCGGGTGCCATCGCTTTCTGGGGTGCTGCCGGATGAGTTGGGAGTTTTCCACCATCTGTCTGAAGGGACACGGCGACCGGCTGGGTCTGGAAAGCACCGGGCTGGAGAGCTAGGGCAGCCTGACCCCTAGAGGCGGTCACTGGATTTGCATTTCCTTATATGGCACAGGTTCTAATGTTTTTCAACAGAAGCCTGACAATTGAGTGTTTGTTCTCTAAAGTAAGCAGAAGGAAATTAAAGGCGGTCTTAGAAAGGATAATATAAACAGAAATTGATTCCTGGAGAACCGATTCCAAGGATAGGAAATAGGGACAATGCAAGTGGTTTATACACACCCTTTGTCGTACTTGGTACATGTTGTGAGTCAGAATGTCCTTCATGGACTCCACATCTTCGGGGGAAAGCCTTTTGGTTCCTTGTATCTGCTGGACTCTGGAAACATCATGAGAAGGAATGCAGGCATTATTCTTCCATTAAAGCAAGAGGTGTGGAAATTTAAAGTTTGAAAGTTTTTGTCTTGATACATTGTTTCTTGCTGTTTTCATTATTAAATTGTATTGATTTTATGAAAATACAAAATAATTTAATCTGCTAACTATTAATTACATTAATAAATCTATGAACCATCAAAACATGAGCTTATATTATGATAGTCAAAACTCAAGCTTAAACTTACAGCTTCACATGCAGGCTCCCTGGCCTATACATTTGTACGTGGGGATTATTCTAAGTCTGTTGAAACATTTTATTATTAAGTGGGAGTTAATTCATATGCGGGGGGACCCCTCGAAAGACAGAAAAAAATCTTTGCTGGGCATAGTTTTCATAGTACACATTTGTCCTACTAGACTAGTATTGAGAGTTAATGCATGCAGTGGCATTGCTTAGGAAGGCTCTTCCTGGTCACAGTAAATATTTTCGTAAGCACAGTTTTGATTGAATCTCATTTTTTGTGTGATGGCTGATTGAAGAGAAAAGTGCACAGCTGCGGAATTTTGTTTCCTGCTCAGGAGAAATGTCGCAGAAACTGTTGTGCTGTTGAACACAGTTCAAAAGAACAGCGCTATGGGAAAAACTCCAGTGTACAAACGGTTTCCTCATTTAAAAAAGTGAAATGTGGATGGATGACAGACCTCATTCTGGATGTCCATTAATGTCCCGAATGGAGGAAAATGTCAAAAAATTTGTGAATTTGTGCTTGACAACCTTTGAAAATATGGGAAAGTTATCTGGATTATCTTGGAGTTCCGTTTAGCCAATTTTAATGGAAAATTTTGTAATGAGAAGGGTCCCTGTGAAATTTATGCTTTGGGTGCTGACTGACCAGGAAAAAGAGCGTCCAGTGGAAACATGCCTTGTTTGGAAAGAACTGCTTCAAATCATCCGAGAATTTTTTTCAAGATTATTGCTGATGATGAGACATGGTGACACCCAAAACCAAATATCAATCAAGCCAACGCTGACACTATTGTTATTTTGGTCCCCCAAAGCTCGTCAAGTGATAGTAAAGACAAAGACGAGGCTCACTTGTTTTGGTTTTTGATGTGAGAGGGATAGTGCATTTGGAATTCATTCCACCAGGTCAGACTGTTAATCAAGCTTTCCACTTAGTGGTTCTGAAAAGATTGCCAAGGAGTGTGTGACCAAAAGGCCTAATTGGTGACAAGTGGGGGACTGACATTGCCACAAGGACAAAGTCCCCGCTCACCCACACATCCCCGTGTGCCACTTGCTGGCAAAGAACAGCATGTCTCTCTTGCCCCCCACACCTGATTCATCAGACTTCACTCCATGTGACTTCTTTTCGTTTCCACAAATGAACAGGGACAGGGAAGGACAGTCATTTCATGATGCAGAAGGGGCGAAGAGAAAATCCAAGGAGGTGCTGTCAGCCATACAAACAGATGTGTTTGAAAAATGTTTCCAAGAATGGAATTGCAGATTTGACAAGTATATTATGAAGAGTATATTATGCATTTGTAATGAAGAGTACATTACAAAAATAAGGCAAAAATATGTGTAAAAAATTAAACACATAGCTTTAAAATTTTTTTGTGGGGGTTGGTGTACAATCCTCCTACATCATATTCCATAGTTCAATCATGTTAGGCTGTATTGTACAATTCCTACCACAATTTCCAATGTTCTTTTCCTTCTTAGATTCCTTAACATCATCTGTTTTTATCCCCACCCCCACCATCACTATATCACCCCCACAGCCTTATCCTACTTACTGTCCCCCTGTAAGTTCTTTATCAATCCTGGGTTTCATATTTAAAAAAATAAAAAAAAAATAACACAATTTTGAAAAGGTAACCCAGAGACATAACACCTCTGAAATAAACCCTAATGTGAAAAAAAAAATACAGAAAATTGTGAAAAACAGCTCAGGTCCAGTGAACATCAGAGGAGGGATCAACCGACAAAGTTTTGACTGTTCAAGTCAGGCTTTTCCTCTTTGATCTTCTGTAATCATCTCTCCAAAGGACCCTGTTTAATATCCGCTGTCCTCTCATTCCCTCAAGTGGAGAGAGGAAAATCACCGGTGACTTATTTCCTATGTAGTTGCCACAAATGTATCTTGAGCCCCACTATTATCCATAGTGTTCTGCAAATCAGAATCTCAAAATTTGGACTCTGATATTAATCCCTTCTTTGACTTCACATTATGAGATTTACAATCCTTTGCTGACTGATGATGGCGTGTCTCTCCCATGTGGACTTAGTTGTCAAGTCTTTTTTTTAAAAAGGGTTTAAGTTGGTAAAAGACCCATTGTTTTCTTCCTCCAAGTTTGTTATCCACAGACACAATTTTTGTAAACTAATAAAAATCAATTATTAGAAAGTTAAAAGATATAATAAAATACAAAATAAATGTTTTATTGTCTGATTCCAAAGGAACGCAGTGGCTTAGCCAAAAGCCTCCTCTCACTTCTCGGCTGCAGACAGGTACAAACCTAGTTACAGACCAACACCATTCTACACGGTGCATTTTAAATAGCACCGAGCCAAGGAAATGTGAAAAATGTTAAGACTATATTTATCTTGGAATTTTTTCCTTTTACAGATTGATCTTTAAAAAAAAAATTGTAACAAAGTAGAATCCTGTTTATCAAGAGAACGGGGCCATTTTTTATCAAGGAAACGAGTTCCGGTTCAAGCAATGAGCCCTGCAGACGACTTTGTAAAAGCGGGTGGACACTCATCGCCTCGGGCCCGACACCCTCCATACACTTTCTTTATAAAGCACCTGCTCCACTGACGTGCTCAAAAAGTAGTCTGTACACAACTCCCCTCAGACATTTCAGAGTCACGGCATTGGTTACGTTCAAAATTCTCGTGTGACTAATGAGTTTGATTCAATCTCGAGTGACCACAGTTAGCAAGAGCAATACAACTTTTTATGACAAATAATATACATCCACTGTGGACAATTAAGAAGCCCTCATGGTACTGTCTGGTACACACTGGACTGCTAGTTACAAGGTTCGTGGTTCAAGCTTACTAGATACTCAGATGGAGACAGATGTGGCTGCCAGCTCCTATAAAGATTGATCATCTGGGGGATCCTATAGAGGGTTGCTGGGAATTATTACCCACCTGACGGCAGTAGGGTTATCTATTTGTTCTGGGTTGAAAATCTGGACAAAATTAATCAAGAACCTCTTTAGAATATGATGAAGGGGACCCTGGAGGTACAGGGGTTAAGCACTCAATTGGCAACCCAAGTCTGAGCGTTTCAAACACACAAGCTTGTCAGGAGAAAATTATGCACATAATCATGCGTAAAGATCATCGCCAAAGACACCCTATGGGGCAGTTCTACTCTTTCCTATAGGGAGCTATAAGTCAGGAGGCACTTGAGAGCAAAGGACTTAGTTTTTTTTTTCATTTGAAAAAATACTATCTCCTCTATTGACATCTTAGCATAAATCCTTTAAGACCCCTCCAACCCCCCGCCAGCCCCTCTCACACTAGCACACAAACACACACAACAGCTCTTCTTAGGGGAGAAGGGGACTACTGCTGGAATTGATACCTATGTATCAAAGAGTTTTGTATAATTTGTCACAGAGATGAATTATTAGTTTCAATAGAGACCATGGTTTACAATGTGTCTCACCAAACATTAGTAAAACACAGCCATGAACAGAAAGGAGATATCCAAGTAATGTATGACTTGAGAAAATTTTAAGGGTTTGGATAATTGATATCAAGGAATGTCTAAATTTTATCTAGCAATGCTATCTATAGGATGATTAATACCACTTTAGAAAAAATTTGGGGAGGCATCACTGCCCTCTGGTGGTGGGAGTAGGAGTCGCAGCCTTGTTCCTGGAGAGCTGCTGCTCGATTTGAACCTCCAATCCAGTGGGCCGCAGTCTCGTACACAACCACTACGCAACCGGGTCTCAGTCCTCACTCTAGAAAATTACACAAATCAGAATGTCCATACCTCAGAGCTACAAAAATCACTGCTATTAATATTTTATTACCACCCTAGGTGATCTAAATGTTACTAGGGCATTTCAACCTAACTGATTAAATGTCTTACAAGTAAAATTTATTCTTATTTAAACACACCCCTCTAACTTAGCCACCCCATCCACTTACAATCTGGACACACCCTCTATTTACAGTGGGTGTATGCTACTGCTAAGAGAAACAGCTGGACAAATAGTTCCACTCTCTGTGTTTATAATAAAATAACCGAAGAGACCAACCAAGGAGGTAACTTGATAAAGTGAACTAGTAGTGCACTCCCTGATTTGAAATTGGTGACATAAGGAAGGAACAGGACTGTAGGAAAGAACTAGGACTTCTCCTAGCTGCTGCCTGGTAGTCATAATCATAAAACTGAAATCCCCAAATTATTGTCTTTCACTGATTCACACTAAGAAAGGCTGATTAATCTGGTGCAGGAGACACCAGGAGCTCTCCACCAAGATCTTCCCTCAGCCAGAAGAAGGGCTCCAGGCACTGCCTTCTCATTTCACCCCAGAACTGTTCATATCAGGAGCCTAGGAATGATAAAATCCTTGAAAAATCGAATTGGTAACATAATCCCTAGACCACGAAATTAAAATTGGGAACTAAAAGAATTTGTTGATGGAACATTTAGAAAAAGAAAATCTCTTTCCAAAAAAAATTCTCTCATAATCCTATGACTATTAACATCAAGCATTTGAATTTAAACAACTTTGAATAATAGGTTCAAGTACCTCTTATCTCTTTGGTCCAATATGATTAACAATGGGAAAAGAAACTTCACATCTATATCCATCTTTGAAATATGTAATGGAAAAGAAGTTGCATTTGTGCCAGAATATGAATCCTCCAGAGATCAAATATTATACCCTGACTCATTGAGAAGAACCCATCTCTTTTAATTGCTTAGATAGCTTCCTGAGAGCTGTTCTCTTTGAGTGGGTAGTCTCGTGTCTTTATGGGGAGGTCGCCAAAATCACCAACACTTAGTATGACTGAGGAGTAGGGGAGATGATGTCACTGTTCCCTGTGGCATGCATAATTTCAGTACAAAAAGGAAAATGACTCTAAGCTTAGAGTTCCAGTATAAGAATGTATAAATTTACACTAATAGCTGTCACCATAGGATCAGTTAAAATTTTCTGTACGTACTTCACATTACTTTTAAAATGACATGGCAAAATTGTCAGAAAGCTTGAAATATATTTTGAAATGAAATATAACTATGCATCATTTTATAAATATTTAGTGTCCCTTTGATATCAATCAAAATATTTAGATCAAATGTTAACTGCTTTTTTTACATTAGCTATACTGGAGTCAAGTATATCTAGTTAAAATTTGCCATTTTTGATATCTTTAGGTAGCAATTTGGTGAGATCGGTTATTTTTCCTAGGTTTTGCTATCATTGCCATTATTCATTTCCAAAAGGTTTTTGTGTCTGCAAACAGAAACCTGGGGCCCCTTCAGCAATAGTTCCTATTCCCCCTGTACTCCTCTCCATCCCAAGCCCAGGTACTCATGAATGCTTTTCTGCTCCATGCATTTTCCTCTTTTGAATATTTTCCTCAGTTGGTCAATCATGATTTGTAAGATCAACACTTTTAATCAGTTTGAGTCTCTTTCGTCTGATATTTGTGAACACTGACCATTCACCAACAAGATAGAATGCCTCAACTTTCAAGTGAGAGTCAAAGTGCACATTCTGCCCATTTCTTAGGATTGGTCTGAAGGTCAAGTAAGAGAAGGCCCATTACCACAACGGATTTGAACAGAATCGACATCACCTGCACTATGCTGGCTACAGCTTCTGAGATTCCTAAAAGACTCAGAGTTTGGGAAATTTAAATCTCTTCTTCTTTTCTGAAGAAGAAAAATACCAATGTGCACTTTGCTGTTATCATCTCAGACACAACAATAAAAAGTGAAGTGAGGACACACTTCTCTTTCCTCTTATTGTTCAAAAGTCTGTTGCTGAAAGCATTAGTGACTTTGATGTTCGGAGGGGAATTCCTTTTTGCTAGAAGTCCTACAGATTTCTGTCAAGATCAAATACATTTAAATGCTCAACTTTTATTAAACATCAGCTTTTAGAAATCCCCTCTCCCAGCTAACTGAGCTCACTGGTTTGGGCAATAGAAGGAAGAAAATCTCTTCTCTCAAAGATTTTCCTGCTAATCTTGAATCTGTGATAAAAATAATGGACTAAGCAGAGTGACCCCTTCTTAATAAAGTTGGTTTAAAAATTGACTTGAGGTCAGAAACAGGCCAACTGCTATGACCTCTGCAATTTAATGCCAAGATTCCTAATATGTTGAACCACACGACAGATTGCTTCTCATTTAAGATAAGCACTTCTATGTATCTGCATCAACTATTCACATACCCAGTGAGCAATCTAATCCAGCAAGTCCCTAATGTCCTAAGCTGTCAGAACCCGAACAGCATCCAGAGAGCCAGACAGTCTCCAGGTAACTCCAATTCATCCTTGGGTGAGCGGGTAAAATTTGGGGTCCCAGATGATGCTCACCTCTTACCCTCTGTGTTGTATTTGCTAGCTCCCTGTTCTGTATGATTCTATGCTCAGATGATATTTTAGTAATGTCTTTGACCCTATTATATATGATCTCCATGAAGGTAAGGACTGTGTCTGTGTCCCCAGTGCTTATGATCTGAGAAACCAACCAAATCAAATCCACCGCCATTGAGTTATTTCCAAAAAGCAATGCAATATAGGGTGTTTGAGGCTGTGCATCTTATAGGAGCATAGAGCCCTTCTTTCTCCCAAGCAGACGACAGTGACCTGACTACTGTGTGCTCAGCAGTCCCGTGCTGAATCCACAGCACCACCGTGTCTCCTTTGGCACATAATAGTTGTCCAATAAGGAGTGTTGGATCTAAAATGAAGCAAATGAGGCACTCACTCTCAGTACACAATGTAAGGGGTGGCCAAAAACTAATAATCAAGATAAACAATGCTTTAATGCAACACTAGATACAATAAAGATTAATGCAAAAATCAACAATGAATAACATATCTAAATTTTGAGTAAAGACAAGATTGATATTACTGAGTTTTTCTTCTGCCTCAGACTTTAATCTGACTAAACATGGCATTGCCAATTAATGATTAGCAACACATTCCCATTTTAGTATCAGCAGTTTCCTTAAAGTCATGTAATTGAAGCACTAAAACAAACAAACAAAAACAGCCTCACTGAGAAATAAGGAAGACATTGTTCTCTTTATGCCTCCATTCCCTCAGGGAGTCTTCTTTTGATGTTCAGATTTTCCCAGGTCATGTAAGAAAGGCGAGGGTGTTTCTGATTCATTAACAGGTCAGGGATGAAGGTGTTATCTCAGAAATAACACTCAGATATGAGTGCCAATTTCAGTGCTACCCATTCTTAGCTCTTATCTCAGCTTCTTTATTAAAGGTGAGGGCCTAACAGAAGCTCATGACCAAATGTTTTAATCTGTTAAACATGACAGGATGGATGGTGGTGAGTGTGCCTTCTCCTAAATATAGTATGCTATGACGATGACCCCCAATTTATAAATCATTTCTTGGAAAAAAATGGGGCAGCTTGGGAGGTCAATTTATTCCTTTGACTTTGAAGAAGTCTTTTGTTAATTGCCAGACCATGTACCCTAGGAGAGTTGAGAACTTACCTAGCTAGCTCTCTGCACAATTATTGCACATGTGCTCTAAGAGCAGTGCCAAGATTTAAAGGGAAGCTCTTATACAATGATGAATTTATAGACTGGCGTCTTCTCTATGCCCCTCACTTCCACTCCAACTCAGTAGAGTGCCTCTTCACCCACATTGACACTGGTTGAGGTTCACACCAAGCTGTGCTGTAGACGAAATTACCAAAACAGTGTCCTTTTTAAACTGCCCACCAAATATCCTCCGTGGCTACGACCAAGAATGAGACAGGGTGATCCCAGGTGTTGTAGAGTAGAATTGCCCTCCTTCAACTCTTGGGAAGCTATCAACCGCATCTTTTCTTCCCAAGCCCCTCTCGGTGGTGGATTCAAACCACTGGTCTTTCAGTTAGCAACACAGCCCTTAATCTGCATCCAGAAATTCCTCACTATCTCCAAATCCAAGTTAGCATCAGAGAAGGCTGACCCTGTCTCTTCTCATGCAAAAGAAATGAAATCATAGAGGGGAAAATGTAGCAACAGGATCATCAAAATCTGATGAACAGCCCTCCAGAACCCTTTTCCACCAGATCTATTCAGGGGTGATTATAAAAGGGAGAAAAGTTAGAAGAAATAAAAGATAAGAAACACTCTCAAAAGACTGGTACTCTAAAGAATAAGGACCTTAGTCAGAAGGAGAAAGGTTTATAAAATGTCATATCACTCTGTAATTCACTTGTCGCTTTGACCCATGAAAGGAGTCATAAGGCAATTAAAAATAGATAACTTTTGCTAGTAAATAAGTTTCACACAGTAGATTAAAAACATGTTGCGTCTGGGCCAAGTTGCAATAAGCATCCTTCCTTCCGAGTTCCTTTTTCCTATTTCTGCTTCTTCCTTCCTAGTCTGACCTTTAAATGGGACCATGAGCCAGTCCCCTTTGGAAATCAATGGGAAAGTCTGGATCCAAAAGCAGACAGGACTCACGAGTTGGGAATTGAGAATGCTGTGGAACTGAGTATCCCCGTTTCTACCATCTCAATGGCTTGTTTCATTTCCAGTTTCTTGTACAAGGACACGATGCTTGATTTGGGCTGATTCCTTCGGATTAGGATTTTCCGCAAGTATCTGTGATCAAACTTCTTAAACCTAAAACGGAAAAGTGACATTTGAAAAAAATCCCTCACCTCTGCATGTACTTTTAGCCAAGTAGATGTTTTTCTTTATATATATATATGTGTGTGTGTGTATATATATATATGTATATTTGCCTTTATTCTAAAAGACACTAGGGCAATGAATAGAATTCCTAGCTCTTGCACATAATTTTTTAAATATGTCATAGTCCGTATACTTTTTAAAATGTAAAGAAAGAATGGCTTACACCCATTGAAAATCAGCCAAACAAAAACAAGGGACAAGCCATAATCAGGGCCAAAGGAGTGCGTCAAGATGGGGTGGGGGGCGGTCCAGCCTAGCGCAGCTCCAATTGTAAGAGGAGAAATGAGGGTGGTTGAGGCTTTTGTACAAGTGTTCCATTCTAATAGCTCCTAACAGCGGCAGCTGCACTTACAGTAATGCTGGCCTATTCAACCAGAACCCACCAAGTTTAAATGGTCTGGTAGTTACAGTAGTTTTGCCCCATTATGCTGCAGATCGGTTTGAATCCTGCCAATTATGGGGGGAACTGCAAAACACAACACAACAAAACCAGAAAAGGCCACATAGGCCCCAACAGTCGAAATGACAGAGATATTGAATAGGCTAGACACTGATGGGGGTTGGCTATTGTCCCGTCCTTCTGGCCGACCCATTAGAGACCGAGCTGCACGTAGGCGTGTGGGCGCCTTCAGAGGCAGCGTTTGCTTGGCGCGGGCATTTCCAACCCTTTCAATCATTGAACATTCAGAGAGGCGTTTGTCTGCCTGATTTATTTTCAGGAAGGGAGCATGGCTTCCTGGACTGCTGGCTTATTATCTTTTGATTGGTTTCCTAGACCTTGGAGCAGTTCGACTCATTATCAGTTCTGACCCCTCCAGGCGTGATTCACACCATCTGTGAGTGCCTGATCTTGGTGGTTTGTGTTTGACACAACCATGTCCATTCTTGCTCTGGGTCCTTCCTCAGCTTCTTCTCCTCTGCAGCCTTAAGATAACGTTGTTTCTCGTTATGTCTTAACTCACTGTCCTCAGCTCCTGACCTTCACAACTCAGGCATCCCTCTCATAAAGGTCATTTGGACCTACACAACATGAGTTTGTAAGTCGGGCAAAGGAGCCACGGGGGTGCCATGGCTAAGCATTCGACTGCTAACCAACAGGTCAGTGGTTCCAGGCACTCAGTAGAACCATGAGACAGTCTGCTTCCCTACAGAGGCCAGCCTTAGACATCTCTGATGGGCAATTCAACTCTGTTCTTTCTGGTTGCCATGCTTTGGCATCAATCAACTCAACATAAGTAGGTTTTCTGCCAGGTAGTACCTATAGTGAAGGACCTCAGCCACTAATGGAAAGGTGAGCATTTCCAATGCACCCAACGTCCCCCTGACGATCTGCTTCTGAAAAAGCATCCATTAGAGCCCGACGGAGGGATTCTACCACGATACATCAGTCCTGATGAATCAAAACCGACTCAACCACAAATGTTCTTATTTTGAGTGTGTGAGTAAGATTCACACCGATCAGTTACTGTTGCTCTTATGTTACTAGCCACCTTGTGTTTCTAGATGCACTGGGTCATTGCTTCATGTCCTCAACACTCGGATGGACTCCTGCTGTCCTTCCAGTCACTCTGACCCATCTTGATCAGTCTCCTTCTGCCTTTCCATCTCTCTTATCTGCCTCATACAAACAGGAACATCTCAGAATTTTGTCTCAGTCAGCTTCCACTGTTCCCACCCTTGTGATTTGTCAATGACCATAGATCCGGGGACCAGCTATTCACAAATGAGAACCTCAGACTAAATTTCCATAAGTTATCTAAGCATGTATCTGAAAAATACCTTACATGGCATCTATTAATTATTCTCTAGACACTCTGCTATTGTATGTGTGTGTGTTTAATCATGGAATTCATTCCTACTTTGGCTCCCAATTTGAAAGACTGAGCTTCATTCTTATTTTCCCTTTTCTCACCAAGCTCACTATTGGTCTCAAAAACCTTTTCTTCACCAAGCTCACTATTGGTCTCAAAAACTTCCAAGCACCCCTTCCACTAGCCTGTTATCCTTATGGTCTGAATCTACTACGGTTCACTTTAAAGAAACAAGATTTTAAAGTCAGAATTGAACTCAAATCAACGTTCTGTATTTGAACAACATAAAGACTTCTTGCACCATCCACATCCATATATTGGGGACCTGGAAGGTAAAGAAGGCAAATCCAGAAAGAAAACACCTTCAGCTGTTTATTAATGTCATATTCTCTAACAAATGAATATAACTACAAAGCACTCTCCTTCTTCATCCTCAATGAGACTGTCAGAGCCAGGTGATGAAAACACCTTTTCTTCCATAGCTAAGTTGCTCTTATTACTGGCAGCCTTTTCCTTGTTTCAAAGTCTCTATCTTCTAATTCCATCCAAAAGTTGTACTACATCTTTCTAAAGCAACATACACATGCAAGTCTCCTCCACCAGACAGCTCTTTTATTTTCCAGGTTTAGAATTCCCAGGACTTCCAGTATTCTGGTCATAGAGCATGGTTCCCAGAACTTTTACCTTCCTGATCCTATTCCTCTGGATTCTTTCTAATCTCCATCCCCCCACCACCACCCTCCTGGCTCCAATGTAACCTTTGGAGATTTTCCATGCCACGAATATTCTTTCCCAGGTAATGAAATCCTTAGCTTCCTTACTTGTCTCTCACTTGGTAGTGGCTCCATTGCCCACACACATCTTCAATTCCAGCTTTCAAATGATCCATCAGCTGCCAAACCAAACACAAGAAAATAATTGCTGGTGAAATGTTAACTCTGAAAGACATGGAAGGAAAGTGAATACACCTTGGGAAAGCAAAGGAAACCTTAGTAATCTCAGAATATTCTCTTTTCTACTATTCATTTCAGGTAACTGAGCTATATAATGTGTTACATAGTAATTCTACTTTGTTTCATGACTCAAAGGCTACACTGATAAGTTTCTTGATAATGCACATAATTTGCCATGAAAACAGCGTTCCTACCACTTACTTTGTATAATATTTTACTAGAATGAGCTTGGAAACTTCTCATGACTGAAATCACATTAATGAAAGCTTAATAATTAACTATTAATTTTAATTACTTTGCAAAAGGAAAGAATATGCCAATATTCAACTTATCAGATTTAAAAATTATAACTATACATGTATTCTATTATAACATAATAAATAAACCTATTTGTATAACCCATTATTAACCTAATAATTTAGATTAAGTAATTCTATTTCACACTCCAAGCCAATGCCATATTTGTTGTAAGATATTTTGGAAAAAATAAGACAAAGCCCAATCTATTCAAAATAATTATGAATTACTCTCCACATAATTTAAATGTATTGTTATTAAAACCTATATTGATTCCTACTTTTTGAAGAACCAAGTAAAATGTCAAATAAATGATTAAATCCTTAACTGATTCTGTCTTCCACCAATAAATATCATATTTACAGGTTGCTTGAGAAAAAAGAGAAATGAGCAAAGAAATATCGAAAGCCTATTGTCCTGGATTACTTCATCTACTTTCTCAAAATAATGTATCAGAGAAGATAATGACATTGACAGAAGTATAGAATCAGACTAAGGCAATTCATTTTTAGTACTGTCCCTTTCTATCCTCTTATGTTTGATATTTCAAATGGCTTTGAAAACATTTTGCCTGCATTTCCTGGAATTTCAATTGCTTTATTTCCTCTGGTGTCTGGCTTTCAACCTCAGGGCTGATTTTGGAATGTGCCATCAGTTTCTCCAGTATTAGAATTGTGGACTCTGGGGGATAGAAGAAATCTAAGAATTACCTAGGTCAATCATCTCCTTCAAACTTGAATTTTCCTTCCAGCTCTTGTACACAGCCATATGTGCTACTAGCCCTGCTTAGGAAATTCATTTCAACATTGACATCTCAAAATATTATGAGAGGCTCTTTCATTTACTGAGTTAAATTTTTACATATCTTCCATAGACTGGTTTATATTTCTATTTCTTAGAGATATACAGGGTGAGATGAGCCTTGGTGTTGCAGTAGCTTAAGCTCTGGGCGGCCAACCAATAGGCCAGCAGTTCAAATCACCAGCTGCTCCATGGGGGAGAGAGGTGGCAGACTACGCCATACAGATCACAGCCTTGGAAATCCGCTGGCACAGTTTCAGCTGGTCTTGTAGGGTCACTATGAGTTGGAATGGACCCAACGACGATGGTTAGGGTTGTTCATTTCATACAGAATGGCACCCCTTCAAACATACTGTTGAATTGGATGGAGACATTATAGACTGGTATCGGGCTGCTGGGTTAATATCAGACTTATGACTTTGAACTGGACTGGGTTGGGATGTTTTCTCAATGTTCCATTCCTTTTGTATATAAACCATTCCCTTATATCTATATACGTGTAAATGTATTTGTTTCTGTAGTCTACCTCGACTAACACAAGAGCCCACACTCAAGTCTAGTATTCCCAGTGGTTTTAACCAACAGTTGTCACTAGCTCATGTCTGAAAAAGGAATAACCTGCCTTACCTATTAAAAGTTCAGAAAGAGGTGACATCATGTGTCATTGAACAATATTTTCAGAAAATAAAACAAAAATCACTGCCATCAAGCTAATTGCAACTCATAGTGACACTATAAGATGAGGTAGAACTGCTTCTATGGGTTTCCAAACTGTAACCTCTTCACAGGAATAGAAAGTCTCATCTTTCTTCCACGAGTGACACTGCTGGCCTTGGAGTTAGCAGACCAATGGACAACCACTATGCCACCATGGATCCCATTTAGAGATAAGTCAGGTAGATTTGAACATTTTGAAATAGTGATTGATAGTCTTTTAAAATATTAACATCACCAAGATAGAGTGCCCACATTTTTCTACCTAGCAAAATCTAAGTGCTGCTATTATAAAGATGTTCTGTAGATGTGCATAAAGTTGTTTTGTTCTGTAGATGTGCATAAAGTTGTTTTTAGGTAGATGAAATCATCCTAGATAATCAGAGGATGTCTGATCCAATCAGACATGGCCTTAAGAACATAGCAGTGCCTTTCCTGAAAAATGAGAAAGCTGCCTATTAGTAGAAGTGTTAGAATGAGTTTCTGAGGGTTCTATTCTAGCTTTTCTAGAACATTCCAATTCTTCGCTATTAGTCTCTTAGTGTACATTTCCTACAGATTCTGCTTCTCCAAATGAACTCTGACCAAACTGATAGCAGTTATATCAAAAGGGTCACAAAAAGAGCAAAATGAAACACTGTGAGAACACACCCTCCCCCCCAAAAAAAATCCCAGTGGCAAGAAACAGGCTAATAAAATAACTTGGTTGCAAGGTGTTGCTACCTCTCTTGTACAATGAAATGTACATAAGGCACTGAGACCTTAGAGAATTCTTTCCAGGTCTTGAAACCAAATGGAATTTGCCCAATTGGATTTTGAAATTGTTTGTGACTCGTTATTCCCCATTTTTTTCAATCATTTTCCTTCCTGCCCCAACGGAAAAACATTTAACTATTCTGCTATGCCTGCCCCATGATATTTTAGGAGAAGATAACTTTTTTCTTGAACCTCAAAGGTTCATAGATGTAGAGGAATATTGAGATTTTTATGATGCTGAAGAAGAATTAATACATTTTTCCCTTGGGGTAGATATGAATCCTTGGTGACTAGAGGAAAATGTCAGGCCAAATGTGGTAGTTACATAATTTCATGTCAGCTTGAAGATAGATAAAAGTGTTGGGGTGCTATTGAATCTGTCACTCAGGTCGCGGCCTCAAAGTGCCTCCAGGGAAGCATAGCCTGCTCATAAGGAGAGCCCTGGGAACCTCCCCTTCTCTCTCTGTCTTCATCTTCCTGCTTGCAGACCCTGGTTGCTGCCAGAGTCCTGTGATGCATCTACTGCCATTGGATCTACTCAACTTTCCACCGACCAACCTGGGGTTTTCCTGCATCGTGCCTTGTTGTTTTTAACTGCATGGGTTTGAAGAGGAACTTCTGAACTGCTATCAGACTTATGGACTTGCGTTGGAGTGGACTGGGATGTTTTCTTGCTATGTGATTTCTATAATAACCTCTCTATATAGAGTTTTTTCTATGTGAGTCACTAGATTTGTTTTTCAAATAAATCTGGCCCAACCGAAATGTTCAAAAAGAAGAGAGCATATGGAATTAGCATTCATAACTTGTTGGGTTTGAGATTAGGAAGATTATTTTTGAGTATCCCGGAGAGTCCAGTGCAATCCTAGAAACTCATTGCCATGGCCAGGGTTTCTTAAACATCATCAACAGCAAGAGCAACAACTCACTGCCACTGACTTGATTCTAATTCCTAGCAACTCTACCAGACAGGGTAGAACTACCTGTATGGGTTTCTGAGACCATACATCCTTCAGAGAGTAGAAAGCTTCATCTTTATCCCACAGAGCAGGTGGAGGCTTCAAACTACTGACCTTGCAGTCAGCAGCCCAGTGTGCAACCACTAACCTACCGGCATTAAGTGTCCTTAAATGTGGAAGAACATGAACGCAGAAGAGTCCATGTCAGAGGGACACGACACGAGAAAGACTGGACCAGCCCTACCTGGTTTTGAAGACGAAAGTGGTTCATGAACCAAAGACTATGGATGGCCTCTAAAAATTGGGAAAGGCCCAAAAACAGCTTCTTCTCTAAAGCCTCCAAAAAGAAATGCAGCCCTGCTGACACCTTGGCTGTAGAACAAAAAGTATAGCTGGACTTTTACCCAGCAGAACCAGCAGACAATTGATTTGTGTTGTTTAAAGAAAGTGGTAATTTCTTACAGCAGCAAGAAGATACTAGTGTAGTCACTCCTGTGAAGCTGGGGAGGAAGAAGGCAGCATAAAGATACATCTCAAAAAAGCTCTGGGTGACTCATAACTGACAAATAGGGAATATTATTGTGAAAATTATGATAGAGAAACTTACACGGATATGAAGTTCTTCATTGATAGATTCTTTTTTATTGGTCTTTTTAACATCCAAGTATCTGACCAGAGGACCAATTGTGATACCCTATGGCAAATAAAAAAAATGAATGTTTGTCGTGGTGAAGATTGCTGCTACAAACAGTAAATCTATTAACAAAACTATTATTTTAAGTGTTATTTGTGTGTGTGTGTATTACTAGAGTTTTCTGAATAAATAGAAGCTTCGGTGTTAACTCGTTCTGGTTCTGTAATCCAGATAGCCATTAAACATTGTATTATTAAGCAGAAATGTTAGTTCATTCTTTAAAATAGCATTTGCTGTTTCCAGAGCTCAGGAGATAGGAGTTCACTCTAGCTAAACCTCCCAAAGGGAGGTTCTCTAGTATTTGGAATCTCATTTTCAAAAATGCATGATAAAATCATTCTCATTCTCCTTTTACTGAGTAATATTTTAGTTAATATTTCCACTGCACATTTCATTGCATGTCTCAGAGGTTGAAAGAAAACTCAAACATAATCTAGAGAAACTTGGGAAATGTGTTTTGATATCGAGTATAGGTCTGGAAAATCAGATAGCATTCATTTTTATGTATTATAGAAATCGGAGGTATATTCCTGAAAGAATCCACATAGCTTAAATGTGAAAGAAATATACTAACCTGAATAAACACTGTAAAATATATAACTACTAGGGTGGAGGTGACAAACATTTTCTTCCTAGGAAAAAGAGACAGAGGAAGCAAAAATGCAAGTGAAAAACTTCCAGCTCCTCGAACACCACTGTAGAAAATTATGCACTGGTCCTTGATGGAGAAGGGGAAAGTCCGAAACTGGTTACTGACATAGAAGAGGGCAAATACGCCTGAAAGGGGGAGAGAGATATTAGAGCAGAGGGTCATAAGTCAGTAGAGACACAATGACACTGAGCCACAGCAGTGTGCACATTCCATTCAAACGATACACTCTACCTAATTCCATCACAGATCCAGCAAAGTCCAAATGGAACAGCTAACAACTCTTTCACTTTTCAATTAGCGGTAAGATGGTGGTGCTTCAAGTTTGAGACCTTTTCTGGTAGCTTCTTAGCAGTGTGTGTGCAAAATAATAAAATCTTGATATTTTTGATATGAGAAATGGTTTACTTTTCCAATCTACATTTATAATTTCCACTTGGCCTTTCAAAAACTAGCTAAAGCAATAATAGCGGGGGATAAAAGTACTCTTATATACTCATATTCCCATTGTACAACCCATGAAGCACATGGATTTTAAAAGTTAGACAAGTCCTCTAGTCAGTAGTTCTTAGCCTGTGGGTTGCAGACCCTTTCATAGGGGTTTCCCAGTTCATAGCAGTAACAAAATGACAGCAATGAAGTAGCAATGAAAATTATTTTATTGTTAAGGGGGTCACCACGATAGGAGGGACTGTGTTAAAGGGTCACGGCATTAGGAAGGTTACCAACTATCATCGTGCCAACTCTACCTTACAAATCCAGCTGGACTGGAGAAGGTATGCTGGTAGAGATGGGAGCAGGAGATACAGGGAACCCAAGACAGAAAAGTACCTCAGGGTCAGTGGTGAGATTGGAGTTACCCAATGGGTGGAGAGAAAGTGGGTTAGAGAGGGGGAGCCAACTACAAGGATCATTACATAACCTCCTATCTGGAGGTCAGACATCGCAGGAGTGGGCAGGGAAGATGGCAGACTGTGTAAGATATGACAGAACAATAATAAGTTTTAAAGTATTGTGGGGGAGTGGGGAGCAGAAACAGATGGGAAGCTGATTCAAGGACTCAAGTGGAAAAATGGATATTTGGAGAATGATAATGGCAGCAGGCATGTGAAGGTGCTTGGCACAGTATATGTACTTATGTATTGTGAAAAAAGATGTACAAGCACCCAATAAAATAATTTTAATTAAAAAAAGAAAGAAAAATTGCTCAAAGTGATCTTTTCTGTGATCTCAGCAGAGGGAGAAAATAGTTTCAGTTGGTTTTTTTCTTTCTTGAAGTTCAATGCAAACAAGAAAATAAGTTGGCAACTGTTCAAAAGTGAGTTTCGTTAGCTTTAAAAGGTCAGTGTGAAAGTTGCTTCACAGGTACTTCCTAGTCACCATCACCTCCCAATCACAAATTTCAGTAACTTAGGGTGACTTCTGATCACACAACTCACAACAAGCCTTCACATTGCCTCTGATCATATAAAGAAAAAAAATAAAGTTAAAAAGTTTTTATTTTATTGTGTTAGTCTTGGTCCTCTGCATACTAGTTATAAGACTGTAAAACTTTCTTAATTTTCTCTTCTGTTTTCTCACTGCTCAATAGAGATGAGAAATGCATTTTCTCAAAAGGTACATATTAAAATTAAATAGACTTAAAACCCATAGAGGACACAAAGCAGGATCTTATCTACCATAGTCCCTGGGAAGCACAATCTGTTAAGCACTCAGAAGGTTGGTGCTTTGAAACACCTCCCTGCTCCACTTCTCAAAGATGCCTTAAAAGAGAGGTCTAGAGGTCTACTTCTGAGTGTTCTGAGTGTTCACAAAGGAGAACACTCTATGAAACACTTCTACTCTGCATGCACAGGGTCAATATGAGTTGAAATGGACTGAACAGTGACTACAACAACATATATCTTAAGCTTTTAAAAGTGTGAGCAATTCTTAGCTAGAATGAATCGTGTTGGTGGGCACGAACCAGACTTTGACATCTGACTTTATCCATCACTTTAAGGTGGGAAAAGTCAGCTAACCTTTCCCGATGACTGTTCCAACACTTGCAGTTCTCTTAGCTACATTATGAACAAATTGTACTGAGAGTTGTAAGGTCAACTTTGACCTTACTTCAACAACTGTTGAAGTATTCACAGAATTAATAATCTGCTAAATGTTTTCTATTGTTTACTGCCTGAGCTTAAGGCATAGGCAGTGTTACCTTCCTTAACATGAGTGCTATTTTCCTCTAGAGTTGTAGGATGTTAGCACTGTCAGGGAATCCCAGAAATCGGTCTGGTTGAAGCCCTTCATTTTGTGGTTGAAAGCTATTATGAGTAGCTCAGTGTCCATGATCAAAAAGCTCGCTAGTAACCATGAGAATACTTAAATTGAGACTATCAACTCCCAGTAACAACTTCCTTTCTTCTTCCAGGGCCCCAAATGGCATGTATAGGCATGTACTTTCAAAATATTTTAATATCTTTGCATCGTCGTTATCCCTTCTTAGATCTTGATTGATATAGTCAGGATATGTTTTCAATCATTTCCCCTAGTTTCCCTTTGTCATTGTCTTGATGGCTCCAATATCACTATGTCTAATGCTTAAGACGCTAATTGTGGTAGTTATATAATCATTTGTCAATTCGAGGATTAATAATGTAGGAGTGGAGTTCAACCTGTTAATCAGATCATAACCAATGAGGTCTCTGGTGTAGGCCTGGACTTCTCCTGAGGATTCTGGGAAATCCCGCGATATTTCCTCTTTGGAGGCAGTAGATATGCTCTCTCACTACTTCACTCCCTGGGAGACCTTGCAGCTGATGAGACACATGGTACTACTGTAGTGCCTTGAGCCAGACAAGCCACATGGATGCTACCAGACTTCTAAAACCAGAGAAGCCTGAGAGAGATTCCTACCAGTGCAGAGATGCTTACAATGCCACTGGATTCACAAGACTTTCTACCCACTAGCTGGTGATCATCCTTTATTAGGCTTCATTGCATGTTTCTCATGAGTCAGAAGAGGACTTTATAGATTGGTATTAGACGCATGAGCTAATATCATACTTATGGCCTTGGACAGAACTGTGCTAGGATGTTTTCTCTATATTTCACTGCTCTTGTATATGAACCTCTTTCTTATTCACACATGCGTATTTATGAATTTGTTTCTCTAGTCTACCCAGACTAATACACTAGTCAAAATCATTTTTTTTGCAACACTGCCCTCTGGTTTTTGTGGGAGTTTCCCAACCTTGCTCCTGGAGAACTGCTGCTGGATATGAACCACCAAGCCAATGGGCCACAGTCTCGCACTCAACCACTGTGCCACTGGGACTCAGCCTCATAATCATTTTTAAATATAATGACATGTAGTGATACATGGCAGCATATATGTTATAATTAACATTCACTGAAACATGAATGTATAAGATAAATGTCATGCAACTTCACTGCTAAAACTTTGACTTGCTGAGCCCTGGTGGCATAGTGGTTGTGTGTGGGAGTGCAGCCCACAGGGTTGATGGTTCAAATCCAGCAGCAACTCTCCAGGAGCAAGGCTGGGCTTCCTACTCCCACCAGGCAGTGATGCCACAAAAAAGAAAAAACAACTTAGACTTACTTGACAGGGGTATCTATAATTATATCATCGAGTTTCCTCACATGCCCTACAGAAGACTAAGCACTTTTTAAAATGAAAATTCTATTCCTTGTCTTTTGTTTTCTATATATTGCACGCACACACACACACACTCAGCCATTAAATAAAGCTACCTTTAATACTCAGGGAAATTTTGCTAACAGTATTGTCTCTCATAAGCTATAGTTTGTAAGATCTCACTTTACCTGTATCAGAAGTGTAAATGACTGCAGCTTATATGCAACTGCGAGTGCATGAGGGTATAAATAAGCAAGGAAGTGAAGAGGAAAAGGATACATTTAATAAGTTATATTTAAATGTGTTGATGTGAAAATTCTCTCTTCAGTTGCAAAAAAAAAAAAAATCTCCTTTGCTCCTACTAAGTCTGTACAGAATCATCATATCAGCCTTTAATTACTTAGTACTGATTGATTGAGCAAACAGCAAGCATTCTTGGTCCAACCTGGTGCTCATACTCCCATAACCAGTAAAACCAGTCAGTACCAACTTGTTATTTGTTTTTGGTTTGCCACTTGTATATTAAAGGACGAATAAGAATAACCAAAAATCAAAGGACAGGAGACCTTACAGCTCCTTATGTTTCTTACTGATGGCTCTCCAGATCTGGCAGAACACCAGGGTGAAGCAGATGAAGGCCCAGTTCCACTCATGGTTCTTTCCCACGGTGGACACGCCCATGAAGATGAAGATCAGGGTCTCGCTGACACTGCTCAGCATCTTCATGAAATATTTGATGGTCGTGTAGGATGTCTGGGACACGTTCTCTTCCACATACTTTTTCATTGTCACGGCACAGGCCGTGATTCTGCAAAAGGAGCAGAGTCTCAGAGAGAATATTTTATTTTTACCAGCAGCCTCACCGCAGGCAATGGCATAGTTACCCAGTGCTGTTTCACATCAGGAAGAATGTCTCCTCCATTCCCTTTCTTTGGCTGCAGATTGCCCCGAGATTATTTTCTGCTTTCCTTCCTCATCTTCCCCAGGGGGTTTTAAAAGGTAAAGTAGGTGTATGGTGGGGCTGAGGGGGCATGGCATGAGTGCGTCCCAATAAAATGGCCTGCAAATTCCCAGGAGCAAGTCAGAGTGGTTTCTATTGCCCTTTCCTCACCATGAACTCTGTGACTTCCATCTTTTTCTCTCGATGTCACTCTATCTTAAGCAAAATACATCCATTTCAGTTGCCTAGAAAAACATACACCTCAAAAAGGCTCTCATTTCTCCCAGTTAAACTGTATTTCTTATAACCAGTTTATGAGAAATTTTTGATTTAGAATGTTTCTGTTCTGCAGCCTGTTAACAATTACAATGGAAAAGAAAGAACTGTGCTTGTCTTAGCAGTCTTGATCTTTTTTTAAGGTGGGAAGAGGATGACTGCCTGGAGTTTCATTATTAAATGTAATTGAAATAGGTATTTATATCATATAAAATTAAATTTTTCTTCTTGAGTACATGGGTCTGACAATACTCTCATAGAGACTAGCACTAACAAGACACAGTAAGCCAAGTTGAGGTGCCTGAATATGCAAACTAAGGCGATTTAAAAGATTTTCATTAAGAAAAATTCTATCTCAATTTTTAGTCTTATACTGTCCTTTGAGTGCATTCCACACTGCAGTGTCATTGTGCTGGCGCTTGGCTCGGGGCTAGCTGAAGGATTATCTCAGGAATTGCGGTCCATTGGGGCAGGCTTCCCTGTAACTTTGCAATCATGAACGTTTTAAGGAAGAAAAGAACTCCTGAGGTGAGGGTTCCACTCTGAACTTCTCTGAGCTCTTCACGTTTGACTTTCTAATTAGACTGCACTCCTGGGGCAAATAAGAAGCAGAGAACAGAGGCAAATGTTGGAGAGGACATTTGTTTGACAAAGGACCCGGATCAGATTCTAAAACAGGTCAAACTTTCTGAAGTGTGCAACGGAACTTCAGAAGTCTTGCCTTTTCCACATGCATCTACGGAAGCTGGGCCTTGGGCTTTTGCCTGCATGTGAGAGTTGACCTTGATTCGTACTCACGCCAGGATGCCGGAAAGATAGAGCGTTTCCGCGGCTAAGTAGGACAAATAACTGAACATGAAGACGATGAGCGGTTCAATTGCGGATATATTCTGAGTGAAACGTGTGATAAAAGCAGAGATGAATCCAAAAATGATGCCAAAAAAGACTCCCCCAAGCCCCACGATAATGAAACGGGCGCAGCCAGCCAAAATGTCAACAGTCTCTATGTCTTCAAATTTATGCATCTTAGTGAAGGCAATTAATATGTTGTATAAGACCTGCAGGAGGGGGGAGAAAGAAAGAAAACAAGCACAGATTAGAAATGCTTAACAGTAAAGTACACAGTAGATATTGATTAGGGTGAACTATTACACAATAGATATAAGGAATATTAATTAGCCAACATAGATGTCTCCAGCTTCTGTGAATAATGTACTGGTTTACTTATGTCAAGCTTCAAATGGCAGAAATCCAAAGCTTACCATTTTAGACTGTCCTGTAGGGTCACCGTGATTCAAAGTCAACTCTATTGATGTCCACTTTGCTCCTTTTGGTGGATTTATCCTTCTGCTATCCACATAATATACAGAGTTCAAAAAGGCTAGCTAAACCAAAGCCTGGCTTTGGGCTTTGGGATGTGAATTAGCAGAGAGTGCCAGTCCTCAGAGTAGCTCAGGGATCCCCCAGCCTAACCCATTGACATGGAGGGGAGTCTGCAGGGTTTCTGAAGCAGACACTTCACATGTCCCGAACTCCCAAATCCGCCATCACTAGTGGACTTTGTAGGTGGTGTCAAGGAAAAAGAAGAGGGGAAAGCAATGGTTTCTTGGCTCTCATGTTTTTGATCTTGAAGGTCTAGCTGCACCTTCAAGGCACAACTTAATCACACTGATTTCTATGATCAAAGAGTACATAAATGGAACTAACGTACAATATTGGCCAGCATGTTTGGGGGATATATTTCTCAGAGCACCTTCTTTTTGAATTGCACAAGAGCCTAACCAACCTAGTTAGTCTCTCTATGAAGCTTAGAGTACATGATTTGGGTGTATGAACAAGTTCCTGCTTTTTAGTGTGTCAATTAGCCAGTGGCCAGTAAGGTTGGCTAATCAAGGAACTGTGCATAGAAGATTTTAACTAGACTTAAATTCTTCTCTGAAGGAGACATTTCTAGTATTATTTGAAAAAGGAGACAGTTCTGGGGAGATTGAAAAAGAATGCCTGGTCCAAAATGGATGTTCTGAGTTGGGACAGACCATTACATTTTGGGGGATCTATTTAGAAATCATAAATCACTATTTTTTGTTTCCCAAAAAGCATATCTCTCACTCACTCTCTCTCTTACAAACACACACACACATACACACACGTGTGTGTATGTGTGTGTGTACCCCTAACTCACTGTAAATATTTGAAATTGGGAAATGGTTTTTTATTGCAGTTAAAAAAAACTTGGCCAAAATTATAAACCACATTTACTTAGAAGTACATATGTTGAGTGTGGAACTTTTAGAAACAAAAAAATACATAGGAAAATCTCACAATCATCTCATAATTCTTCCCAGAAATAGCCAATAAACATAAGTATGTATATATGTGTGTGTGTCTATATACATATATATGAATGTATTTTCCAGTCCTGCTCCTGCTATCTTCTCTCTGTCCCTCATCTACATTACAGTGGCATTTGGAGTCTCTCAGATCCCCAGCTGCAGGGAATGAACTTGACCTGCTGTGGAGTGGTCCTTATGAACTATTAATTGAGGACTGAGTGTGGCAAGGACATTAAGGAAGGCCCATGCTAAGAAACATAGTGCCCATTTGATGTGTGACATAGGACCTTAGATAATAACTACTCAATAAAGAAAAAGGAAAAACACTGCCTTTGAGTTCATTCTGACTCATAGTGACTTTATAGTTCAGAATAGAACTGCCCCTGTGGGTTTTACAGACTATAAATCTTCACACAAGTAGAAAGTACCATCTTTCTCCCAAGATAATATCTACAGATGTGTCTACTTATGTCATATACTCTGATCTCATTTTACAAAATGCTTTTATACTGACTTATTTTAAGTGAACAAACTGAGGTTATCTCTCAAGAAAACTTTGGCTGAATGTTTGGGAAACAAAACAATAGTGATGTATGATTTCCAAATAAATCCAAAAGAAATTTAATTGTCTGTCTCAACTCAGAACATCCCTTTAGTCTAATTTTACTTTCTGTCTCATCTTTAGCAACCTGTATGTGTGTCAGGATATTCCTAAGTGTTGGATGTTGGGCTTATAATTAAGACAATGAAATCCCTAATGAAGAAATCACAGTTCACCGAAATAGAGAGGACAGGATTTTTTTGGTTTGCTTTGGTCTATTTTGCTTTGTAAGTTTAATTGAGAACTCAAAGTTCATTTGACTCTCAAACCTAAAGAAATGTAGGGCGCTTAACTGAGACCCAACGTTTTGCATATTGTTCCAACAAATTGAAACTGGTTTACATAGCTCACCAGATTGTAAATTGGTGGCACCTTGGGGTTACATGTTGGGTTGCTAAGTGCAAAGTCAGCCATTCAGGACCACCACCCAAGAGGAGACTTTCTATTCCCTTAAAGGTTTACATTCTTAGAAACCAATAGGGGCAACTCTACTCTATCATAAAGGAACCCAGCTCAAAAGCAGGGAGTGACTCAGTTGAATGGCCTGGACCAGCCTTCTGGGAAAACCCTGATCTTGGAAGCCAGAGCACCTGCCAGGAGGAAGTCATGGCAGTTTCAAATGTAAAAGTGTGCTTTAGTCAAAATAGCTAACTTGACAGACACAATTCATATAGCTGTGCAAATAATGATTCTTGTAATACAAATTTCCTGGCTCTGGGTCTCATTACAATGACAAAAGCTTTCTTGGAATTCAATTATAATCACAAGAAAAAACTCAGCCTATGTTAAATCTCAGATGTGCCCAGGGCCTGAGAGAAGAGGAAGGCTTGGTTGATGCTGACTGCTCTGTGTGTAGGTAAAATCAGTCAATGATCCTATTGTGATACTTTTTATTTTATTTTTTTTGGTGGGGGGCATCACTGCTCTCCGGCCGGCCGTGGGAGTAGGAGGCCCAGCCCCACTGCTGGAATTGAACCTCTGTCCCAGTGTGCCGCAGTCCCGCACACTATCACTATGCCACCGGGGCTTAGCCCTCCTATTGTGATACTTTTAACTAACTTCCAAGCTTCTAAAGATCATAATAGTGATAACCCTTTAACTCAGTGTTTCCCATAGTGGGTGATCCTGCTCCCTCCGGTGAAGTAATAAGCTATGGTGGTTTGCAAAAGCAGGTACCTGCACTTGATTCAGGATTATGGGGTTATTACAAGAGGTTTTAATTGTCATATGATGCTAAAAAAATTGTTCTCAGAGAAAGGGGTGGTAGATAAGTAGATCTTGAACCTTATCTTTTAACAGATTCCATTCTAAAAATTTTCAAAGTTATTTCAAAGAATGATTTTTTAAAAAACCAATCTTCAGAAAGCTTGCAGAGATGGTTTCAAATGTGCTATCATTTTTCACCTAATCAAGTTTATTGAAAAATAATTTACATCTAAGCTTCATCTAAAATAAATAAACTCAACATTTACCTGTCGTGGATTTCACATAAAGAGAAAAATACCCAATTAAATAAACAAATAAACAAGTAAATGAGCTCAGCATCACACACACACAGACATATTCATAAAATCACTTAAAATAAAGATAGGGAATGATTTCATTACTAAAAATGGTTTGCAATTATTCTTTCATGTTCATCACTTCCTCTTTGCTTGGTCTCAAGGAACTTATTCCCTTTACAGGTTAACTTCTGTTTTGTAGAAAAAGAGTCATAGAGTATGTTCTCTTTTTAAGAGGTTCTTGTTCACTTAGCACAATGGTTCAGAGAGTCCTCAGGCTGATCAGAAGCTCTCTCCTTGCTGTTCAATAGTGGTCCACTTATCGACAACACATTTTTTTCATTCATTCATCTATTGATGTACGGCAATTCTCTTTCCTCCACTGTAAAATTTTGGCAATTAATAATGTTCTGTATACCTATTGTAATACTCAAGTCACTGGAATCATTTAATAAATCATTATCAAGCTGCTCTAATTTTGGAAGTAAATTAAGTATGTCATAAATAACTTTCTTAAATATGGACTGTGCACCTGTACTCTGTGATAAGAGAATAGGAAATTAATCAAATCTCTATAAGTAGAAAAACATAAATATTTCCCTGAGTAATTTTCACAATGGCAACTAAATTAACTTGGCCTTAAAATATATGTGATTAACAAGAATAAGTATATCATAGCAAAATTGATAGTTATTCCAAGTCTGCAAATGAACAAAGCATAAATATCATACAAAATTGCTCTTTTTTATTAATTGAAATATAATACATGTATCATTTCATAGTTCAATCAAATTCAACAGACTTGTACAATTGGGACCACAATCTATCCAAGGCTTCACAATACTAAACCAAACCCTATTCAGTACCATGGAGTCTGTTCCCACTCAGTGACCCTAGTGGACAGAGAGGACTGGCCCCAGGGAGTCTGAGACAGTAAATCTCTACAAGAGGGGAACCCTCAGGACATGCCAGCCACTGGGGGAGCAGCCTGATGTATAACCACTGCACACCCGGAATCCCTAACGCAAATCAATTATAGCTGAACATAGCAGAAGACCTAGTATACAAACCCACAGATTTCTGATTATTTTTTGGAGAAGATCAAAGCAGCAGGATTCTTGGACTCTGAAAACCAAAAGCCTAATAAAATAATGCCAGCCCAAACCAACCTAACCATAAGGGTCCTCCTTTGAGTTGGAAGGATGGTCATATTTTCTCTGCAAAACCAATCCTTAAAAGGTCAAAGTATAGAATTGAAAAGTTTGAAATCGAATACTTAGACTAATACTGTAACTGTTGGTTTCGATTCTCTAAGGTAGATGGATGTCTTCAGGGAAGAATTGTGTGCCGTGTCATGGCTTCAGCGCAATAAACTAAGTGAGCTATGCTAGACAAATCTGAATATGTTCTTTATTCTTCAGATAAAGCACCCCAAGACAGAAATAAAGTGGCTATGAATTGTCATCTGCAAAACTTTTTGTAGATCTGTCAAATCATTTCTCTTTGGAAATTATCTAGGAGTACAATGACTAGTTAGTCTGGTAGACATATGTTAAAATTTTAAACAATTGACAAATAGTTTCAAAGTGATTGTATTATCATCTTACATGACCACAAGGCCTGTATGATCAAAAATTCTAATTGCTTCACATTTTTATGAATGCTTGATATTATTGATCTTTAATTCTAGCCATTCAAATGGGTTTGCTGTGGCATTTTATTATAGTTCTAATTTACTTTTTCCTGATTATCATAACTTCATTATATGCCCTCAATTATATGTATCTTATAAAAACTAGAGCATTGATTATATTATATATTATATATTATAAATATATATTATATATATATATTTATATATAAATTCTTTTTTGAGGCTCATACAACTCTGGCCACAATCCTTATATGCACCCATTGGGTCAACCACATTTGTACATTTGTTACCATCATCATTCTCAAAACATTTGCTTTCTACTTGAACGCTTAAGATCAGCTCCTCACTTTTCCCCCTCCCTCTTCCCTCAGGAACCGTGAATGATTTATAAATTATTATTATTTTTCCATGCCACATACTGCCCCATGTCTTCCTTCACCCACTTTTCTGTTTGTTGTCTACCCTCCAGGGAGGGGTTATATGTAGATCATTGTGATTGGTTTCCTCTTTCTACCTCACATTCCCCTTCCCCTCCTGTTGTCTCTACTCACATTATTGATCCTGAGGGGTTTATCTGTCCTGGATTCCCTGTGTTTCCAGCTCTGATCTGTACCGGTGTGCTTGCTTCGGTCTAGTTGGATTTGTAGGGTAGAATTAGGATCGTGATAGTGGGGGGGAGGGGGGCATTAAAGAGGGGGAAAAAGTTGTATATTTCATTGGTGCTGTGCTGCACAGTGACTGGCTTGTCTCCTCCCCGCGACCCTTCTGTAAGGAGATGTCCCATTGCCTACAGTTGGGCTTTGGGTCTCCATTCCATAACCCCCTGTCACAATGATATGAACTTTTATTCTTTGATGCCTGCTCTCTGATCTTTTTGACATCTCGTGGTCACGCAAGCTGGTGGGATTGTTAAGACCCACTTCCTTTCCCATGTGAGACATATGTAAAGTTAATAGTTTCTCCCCTTCTGTGATTTATCTTTTATTTATGAGTAATGCCATTCAAAAAGCGGTTTCTTTAAAATAAAATCTGAAAATGAATTAATTACGTAAAATAAAATCTGAATTATTGGTTTATTTCCCTTTGGTTATTTGTGTCTTTTCTGTTGATTTTTAGAAATCTTAGCCTTTTACAAGGTTTGTCTCTAAGATTTCCCCCCCCCCCCAACTTTATTCAAGGAAAATTAGAATCTTAGCTTTTATAATTTGTCTGTGATACATTGTCTATTAATTATTCGATGTGGTTTGGGGTAAGGCTTAGTTTTACGTTTTTCTACATCAAAGTCCAATTATTCCAAAATCAGTTAGTGGAGAGATTCACCTTTTCCATTAAATTGCTTGTAAAAACAATTGACAAGATATATGTAAATCCAGTTTTGGGCTCTCAATCAGTATGTAAATCTATCTAGTGATTCTTCAATCATTATTAGTATCTCTGTACCGGTGCTTCAATTGGTATGCTATAGTAGTAAAACTTCAGATAAGTTATTCAGTATTTTTTCTTTTTTCTTTTTGAAAATCAATTTGGGTATACTAGATAATTTGAATATGCACACATATTTAGGATTTTTATTACCATTCTATTAAATCCATTTGTAAATTGAGAAAGGACTGGAATCTTAGTACATTCAATTGCATCAAGCTACTATATTATTCTTCTAAATCCTCTCAGCTATGCTCGATCCGTTTCATTGGTCTGAAATGCATTTAGTTGACACTTGTTTTGGACTGTATCATAAGTGGAGTTTCCTTGCTGGCTTAGTGGGCTATGTATTCATCTGGCCATGTCAGCACTTCAGACTTTCTGTCTCCATAAAGATGAACCGTTCCAGAGTCTCACAGGAGCGTTTTTACTAGAGGGTCATAGAGGGTCACTGTGAGCCATCGTAGACTTGAAAGAAGGGAGTGGGTTTTGTGTTTTGATGTCACTCTTAGTTAAACTGGAGCCCTGCTGTGCAATGGCCTGCTAACCACATGACCCATAGTGTGAACCCAAACACAGCCTGCTGGAGAAAGATGAGGCTCTCTGCTCCTAGAAAGACTGACAGTCTTAGCACCCTGTATCAGGTAGTTAGGAAAGTCAGAAGAAGGTCAATAGTAGTAGATTGTACACCAGTATGTAAAAGGCAGCCTGGTGGCACATTGGCTTAAGCATTGGGCTTCTGAGCACAAAGTTAGTGTCCAGATCAACCAGCTGTTTTGCAGGAGAAAGTTGAAGAAATCTGTTCTCTTAAAGATTTACAACTTCAGGCTGAGGGCCAGTGGCGTAGTCGTTGTGCGCGGGACTGCGGCCCACTGGGATGGAGGTTCAATTCCAGCACCACAGAAGCAAAGGCTGGGCCTCCTACTCCCACCACTAGAGGGCAGTGATTGCCCCCAACAAAAAAAAAAGATTTACAACTTCAAATATTTCTGCAGGTGGCTCTACATTGGCATAGAGTCATTATGACTCAGAATCAAGTTGATGGTAGTGTTTTGGTAACTAATATTTAAAGGTGCTTGCCACTGGTATACTAACATTAGTGGTTTATGTGCATTAATCTTATAGTTTGCCAT